>JACTOM010000870.1:1175755-1253386 GCA_015832385.1 Elymnias hypermnestra | reverse complement strand
TTTTTTTTTGCGCTGGGAAATGCCTTTACGCACCCCGATGAAAGCTTAATTCCATCGGGAGTGTGGGACTCACTGATAACAGAATACCCACTAAAACCCAGCGGATCCCTCCCCATCCATGAGTGAGATCACTAGAGGTTCCCTAACTGCATTCCACTCTAGTGACCCGGATGGTACCGACTATGAAGTTCTACCACTCAATAGAGTGAGGCATGAAGTGCATAAGTGCGACTTCTGCCACCAAGCCTCCTCCGACGGCGAGGGAAAGCTCCAGCCTCTTGCTCCCGTATCCTCCCATTTGCCTCCTTCAACGAGATGACGGTCTCGCAAAAGAAGGCAACCGCCCTCCACCCAACTTCACTGGAGATCATTACCTCAATTATGCTCTCCAGCGACAACAATATATGCCGCTGGGGTGCCCACGCTGGACACTCCGCCAGGGTATAGTGCGCCGTATCTACAGGAGCACCACACTCATGACAGGCGGGCGTTTCCTCACAGCCAACGACCAGACGGTATGAAAGAGATCCGTGCCTCCTGGTGAGCCAATTGTCCAGGTGAGGTCGGATCGCCTCCACCGTGGCTATACCCGCAGTTGGAGACCCAAGATATTCCCTCCATTTTTCGATCAGAGCTCTGTCGGCGAGAGCCCTGATCCTCCGTATCTGGTAATCGTAGGAGTCAGCACCTCTGGATTAACATTAAGTGAAACTTGTGTTACTTTTGTTAGCAATTATAAATTTATTGGGAGATGTGTTTTCAAAGCGGAAGTAGTACAATCATTAGTTTACTGCAATTATTGTTTAAAAGGAAACGGAAGCGTCCTTTCGTGCTTTTTCGTGTATCTTTACCGATGTTCTCCCCACCACGGGTATTCCATATAATAACTCTGGTAAAGATACACGAGGCAGTTCAGTTACGTTTTTTAATAGTAAGTGTTGAAATTAGTAAAGTGATAAATAATAAATATAGTGTTCTGAAGTAATATAGTGTATAATAAATATTTGTGGACTTTTAACAGTTTGGAAGAAATGATATATGCTTAAATCCACTTCGGAAGAAGCTTTTACTTTATGCAAAACAACAACGAAGAAGTTCATTAGTATATATTAAACACGTGAGCAATACCTCGTTTTTTTGCGAAGGAAACCTAAGTTATGACCTCATCGTCGTATTTATGTTGGGCCATTTCACCCCACTGTGTTAATATTAAATTACACCCCGGGGTAAGGGAGACCTTTTATGATTATATTATATCATCTTGCTTCCTGGGGGGTGAAGTAGTAACTAGCTGTTCAAATATCTACCTAAACGTGGGCTTCGTGTAAACGAAGACAAAGGAATAATGGACGTTGGACTCTATATGCAAATACATACATCTTTTAATAGTAAAGCTGAATATACGTTGGAATATATACATTCCAAATCTCAAATTCCAATAATAAACTTACCTTTACATAAGTTTAAACAATAAAAAGCACTGTTACACATAAATTTATCATTTTAAATGTAAAGTTGTTAAAAAGAGTAACTATTAAGTTTGTTAGTAATATCTTCTCGGTAGAACCTTCGAAAACAGTAGTAAATGCACTACTAATGAAGAGAATTGGCTGTTAAAAAGAACTTATCTAAATTGGGATTTATAAAACCACCAAAAGTCCCAACAATATTTGTCCAGCTATTTAAAAGATTAACCAGAACAAATAGACAGACAAAGAGAATATTTCTAGGACAATATTGGATATATATTGTTATTAGAAAGAGTAGATTGTAAATAATGCATACAGAAAATGATAAAAACAATAATAACTTTGTAATTGAAGACACAGAACGCTTACTCGTTGGATAGTGTACGTTTGTCAGTCACATTTATCACAGTGGCTAGTGTAAAGTTGTGGGCCAGAAAGAGGCTTATAAATAGCAAGAACATATTATAATGTTTCTTCCTCAATCATACAAAAACCGATGAACAGATTTGGCTAAAATTTAGTACAAAGATAGTTTAATATATTCATTAACATATAGAATATTTGTTATCTCGGTAAAGACCCTGGATTAACGACAATTATCATCACGAAATATACTAAAGAACAGCTATTATCCTCTGTTTATAAGCGTGTAATATGCCCACATTAGCTTGAACTCATTGTCTTTACTGCGTTAGAAGGATATAACTAATTCACGTACCGAGGAACCCTTCACCTTTCTGATAGGCATTTTAATATTGTATGAGCTTAAAGCTCTCCCTCGGATAACATATACAGTTTTATTGAGAGAGCATTGTGGAATGACGCGTTAAAGTGGACTGTTATTCAAAACAAACATATACGGCATAATCATTGACTTCCTTACATATAATGAAAGATATATTATGACTAATAGATAATAAATGTTTTGTATAAACTAAAATCAAACCAAACCACTTTCTTATCCTGCTGTGCCTTTTCTCTTACACCACGTCCACTTGCCACGATCCTTGCATATCTCCTTCGCTTCTTTCATTCTCATTAAACCTTTCATACCAGTTCATCAGTTTAGAGTACTCTTCACCTAGCCCTTATTTAATATGGATTTGGTCCAGGAACATTTACCTTGGTCTTCCCCTACCAACTTTCCCATTTACTCTTGACACATAAATCATTTTTGTCGGTCTCCTTTCATTTATTCTCTCTACGTGTCCAAACCATCTAAGAATACCTTTATCAATGTTAGTCACTACATCTTCTTTTAAAACACAACGTTCTCTTATTACACTATTTCTTACTTTGTCACGCAATTTCAATCCATTCATACTTCTCAACGCTCTCATCTGGCTATTCATAAAGGCGTGCAGAGCACCATTTACCATATTCCCTGCATTCACTCTCCTTTCAATATCACTTTCACATGTTCCATCTTTTCTAAATTTAGATCCCAAGTATACAAATTCTTTCACATCTTCCATTTGTTCCCCATCTATCAAAATATTGCCATTCATGATAGATTCATCTCTTTCAAAACGCATATCTTTCGTTTCGTTTACATTCACTTTCATTCCTTTCCATTTCAAAGCTTCATTTATAATATTTACCATCTCCTGTATCTCTTTAGCAGATGATGCAAGTATTACTTGATCATCAGCATGGACTAAACATTAGATGAGTAATTCATTCACTCATAACCCATACATACTTTCTTTTAAATGTGATAATAGAAAAGTAACACAAAGTGCCGTAAAAGCCTACTTGAATGAAGAATTTTGAAACAATATAAAATGCCAATATAGAATTAATTTAAATAGAAGCGTCCAGTGTTAGACAAACCGAAATTAATTACATTATATAGAAACTACTTTAGCAACTATGTCGCGTCAAGTTTGATTTAGTGTTTCCCAAAAACAGCATGAATATATAATATGTCGCCTCATAAATAATAACAGCTCGCGATATTACGAATCCAATTTGCATTGAAATAGGTATCTGATGACGGATAGTTCACGGAGATGTAATAAATTATATTATGCCTAATGATTACATTATGTAGTTCTCCTGCTGGATGTTTTTCGCGGATGTCATTGGATCTTGTGATTTTGTTAAAGGAAAAACATGTTTTTTGTTAAATTACGAGTCAGTGCTTGACTATGATCTCACCTGATAGTTAGTAATGATACAATCTAAGATGGTAAGAGTATGTTTCTGTTTCTCGGCACATCTTTGCTGGTAAAGTGGTAATTAGACGCGGTCGAAGTCCCAACAGTCAAATCCATCCTTGAAACTATGGGGAGCGCTTAAATAGCAAACGCTGGCTAAACCTTACATGATAGATCAAATTGATGTTCTACGAAATTGTATACCTTAAAAATATCTATAAAAAAATTAAAACAGTATACATTTATCTCTCAAGCATAAGCCACAGTAACCATTTTTATCTTTTACATATTTCGAAATAATATGTCTTATGCCAAGCTATTTTTTTGCAATACAGTATTATTTATTATACAATTAAATACATTAAATATATCGTATATTTCACGTAGATCAAAACTGCTCTTAACAACATTTCATTTATTAAGATGTATTAGAAGATATCAGATATTTAAAGAACAGCGGCACAGCGAAACATATTCCCCTTTGACTACAATAAAGTATGTTAATATTTTGTTTATTACTTTTCTTTTAAAAGTATCCCTAGTATCAATGGTGGAAACGAAACGAGTGAAATGCGAGCTTATATTTTGTTTATTAAAAACACGTAGTCTGTTCAATAAAGCTCACGAGTAATATTTATGAAACATCCTACTTTAAGGATGGACAAGTGGAACAGATATCGATACGTAACATATCTATATTTGTAAACAATTACATGCAGAGTAAAAAGTATCGGTATATTGATATTTCTACTGTCAGAAACACAATTCTTATGAACCATGATAAATGGTAAAATTAATGGAATTCCAATGTGAAAAAGTCTTGTGTGTGTTAGGAATAAGATAAAAGATGGAACATGTGAAAGTGATATTGAAAGGAGAGTGAATGTAGGGAATATGGTAAATGGTGCTCTGCACGCCTTCATGAATAGCCAGATGGTGTCTCAAAGGGCTAGACTGGCTGTGCATGTTGGAGTGTTGGTGCCAACACCTATGTATGGTAGTGAAANAGCAAAAATCCCATATTCGATTCCCCGTAATTATAAAATTTTCTAATTTATCGTTTTCATTCCGATACGACGTTGTGTAGAAACTATAAGAGGTAAATTACCTCCGAAAACTGAATGAGAAATAATAAGCAAATTAGTAATAGGCTCCTAGTTTAAACTATTTTTAAACTAAATAGGACTAAATTTACCACCGGTTCGGAATGTAGGTACTACTGAGAAGAATCCAGTAAGAAAGTCAGTAGTTACTGTTTTCTGTTCACGTTATAATTAATATAGAAATATAATTGCATCATCAACATCCATTAACATTAAATATAGATCGTAAGTAAGCTAATATAAAAAGGTTTTTTTATTAGCTTACTTACGATTACCGACACAAATATCTTAAAACATAATAACTGGTAGCTAACGTTGATTGAAACTGAGAACTGAACTAACCTCTATATCTCTATATGTAATCATTTTCAATTTAATATAAAACTACCATCCTCTGCTAGTGTCCAATCCACCAATGACAAACCCTTCCTTTTTAAAAATACGGTTAAAAGTAGTTTAATATATTATACATTATTTTGTTTTAAATATACTATCATTTACAATTCAAACGTTTTAGAAGTGGTACCTTCAAAAATGTTGGCTTCGAGATAATGAGACGAATGTAAAACGTCGGCAAGAGGATAATTGTAGGTTTCATTAATGATTTAATGTTAATTCCCACCATGCCTGGGTGGATACAAATGGTGGAGACACGGTGCAGAGCACGTACAGAACAACAAATATAACAAACACTGTATCTTCATCTATCTTTCTCCCATGGTCAATTTATGTGTCTCTTTTAAGTGTTGCTCTTTCATTTCATCTACTTTCAAATCACAATGCATAACTCTTACCAGGTTAGTGCGCTACCACCTTAGATTGTATAATCACTTACCATCAGGTGATATTACAGTCAAGCGCTAAACTGTTATCAAATTATGCAACCTTCTACCAGGTTGGCATGCTACCACATTAGACTGTGTCATCATTTATCATCAGATAAGACTTCTGTCAAACGCTAATCTGTTGCCAATAACACCAACCTCTTACGAGCATAGCGCGATACCACTTTAGACTGTATCAACACTACCAAACGCTAATCTGTTACCAATTAAACCAACCTCTTACGAGCACAGCGCGATACCACGTTAGACTGTATCAACACAACCATCATATAACTTTAAAGTGAAGGGCTAACATGTTACCAATTTAAACAACCTCTTACCAGGTGCGCTACCACCTTAGATTGTATAATCACTTACCATCAGGTGATATTACAGTCAAGCGCTAACCTGTTATCAAATTATGCAACCTCTTACCAGGTTGGCATGCTACCACATTAGAATGTGTCATCATTTATCATCAGATAAGACTTCTGTCAAGCGCTAATCTGTTACCAATTAAAACAACCTCTTACGAGCACAGCGCGATACCACTTTAGACTGTATCAACACTACCATCATATAACTTTAAAGTGAAGGGCTAATATGTTACAGATTAAAACAACCTCTTACCAGGTGCGCTACCACCTTAGATTGTATAATCACTTACCATCAGGTGATATAGCAGTCAAGGGATAAGCTTTTATCAAATAAAGCAACGTCTTACCAGGTTGACATGCTACCATATTAAAATGTGTCATCATTTATCATCAACCAGTCAATCCACCAGTTAATCGCGCTACTATCTTAGACTATATCATCACTTAAAGTAGATTCAATCTTTTTTTTACTGTTGCCTCTTAGTTTCATCGTTTTACTGTCGCTTTTTCATTTCACGGACTAAAAGTCAACACGCAGACTTCTTACCAGGTTATCGCTATACCACCTTAGACTTGTGACGGACACGTCCTTACATAAATATATATACAATTTATATACAGACATACATAATGTATGTATAAAAATAATTAAATGCATTATATGTATTCAGAAATATAATTTATATATATCCTTTTTTAATCAATAATATATAAGTGATACTGGCAACCTACACAAGCCTTGTTATTTTGAAAAAAGAAAAAAAAAGGAAAGAAAACGAGAGGGCCATGGAATTTGCGCGGGGGGAGAAAGGATGACGTACGGTTTTTTTATTCTTGTGTTAGTTTTTACAAATAATATTTTATCTTTTAAAATAGGGTTTTGTGTAAATTAATAAAGTGGTGAGGTGTTGAAGTACATAAAGGGATTGGAGTAAGATGCATTAAAATATATTTAAATATACATGGAATGGATGTCACACGAATATACGAGTATATATTGTCATTTAAGTTATTTTCAATATTATCATTATTGCTTTTATATCATATTCAATTATTAGATTAGATGTCTTTTAATTAATATATATTATTATTATTATTTATATAATATATACACATATACTGTAGTGATATATGGATATATATAAATATGTATATTATTGAAGTATATATTTCGAACGAGCGTGCTTCGGCATGCCTGCAGTTGGTGTTGCGATCCTACCTTTCACTAGGAGAGGTTGGGGTTCGATTCCAGCTCATTATGGTGTCTTAAATGATACTTTATCGGTTATCGTTAATCGGTAGTGCTAGAGCCATGACCGAATGTTGCTAGGCGTTGCGATAGCTTCTGCGTAGCAGTGATGGACAAATGAACACTGATCTCGTGGGCTTGCTCACATGTGAAGTGTTCGCCTGTTAGGGACAATCTCTTAGCTTACTATTAAATGTAATAAAAATGACATTGTAGCATGTCATAGAAATAGGGCCGCTGGTCGGGCCTTTATTATCAAGGCTGCGGACTAGCTTATAGACAGTGTGGCCTGCTGAACCCTATTGCTTTCCGTGGCTTGCCACGCATATATAATGAACTAATGCTTTTGTTGGATTGAGAGCTCAGCGACTGGACACTCTGTGTGGGTGTGTGGCCCCGCATATGTGGATCAACGACATATTATATTATTCTACAACATTCCCACCGAGGTGGTGACATATTATACATCTACGCAGTCGATCACAAGACTTAAAATATGTGAATATTATTATACCACGAATCCCACCGAGGTGGGGATACATACATCGATCTAGTCTAACACTGGACTTAAAACGTGTGTAATATATGCGGTGTGGTCCGCCTACCAGATACTCCTGATCTGTGTAATTGATTTGACGAAATGCATTGGTGATTTATATATCCCATTTAAAATAACACTGCGCTTTGCGCTTTATAACCATGGCTATTGCCTCATCACAGCTTCGGCTGACAATGTATATGGATTTCGATCCTCGTTTGAAATACCTTAGAGACCCGTCTCTACATGTTTATGAAACATATCCGGGCTTTAGTCCCGATGACACAACCTTCGAATGATCATACGCCGCAGGCGCACTATAAACAGGAATACTCTTATTATGGGGAGGGGGTTCAGAGCACGAGTCGGAACTCATCGTCGCCTGGCGGGTGTGGCGCCAGTTGACCACTTCGGTGCCCTAATAATAATAATAACATAAATAATAATAGAAGGTACCGGAGTGCCTATGATAGGAGTTTACTTCATCGGCATTGGTTATATTCATCATTGGATAAATACTTAATGTTTTCCAGAAAATTATATTTTTTATGCTTTACAGATATTATATTATATATGAATATAATAATGGGAACGTCATGTCACGCCATCTCTTTACCTCTGACGCTCTAAAAGGATTTGGATTGCTATGGAAACAACATATTTAGGGGTTCTAACTAGCTAGACGATTACACTTGGCCAAATATATATTTTATTATACTTCAACATTGCCTTTAAACTATGTCAGATGCGCGACTCTGTATATATGTATTTTATAATGTATTTCGTACATCGTTTCGGTGAGACGAGGTCGATACAGTTACAGACTGTATCATCACTTACATGTTAAATCTTATGAATATATGTATTTGTCTCTTTTTACTGACGCTTTTTCGTTTTCATCGACTTGCAAAGAAGTTTTAACATGAAAATTGTCGAGATTTTAATATGTCGATATTTTGTTTGCCCATCCCTAGCTGGAGTGTTTGAATATGCAACTATATTTAGCGCACATTCAAAAGCTGTCCGTAATTTCGCTTAGTATAGAGAAGCGATGTCTAAACGAGATTAATTTATCATAGAATTTCCACTTAATTAAATTGCTACCATTTTGAGGGCGGCCTTTTTTTAAAACACGTACAACCTTTTGAATTATCGTCGACGATAATTTGTGTTAGCATCAATTAGTGACATTTCGGACTTCCATTTACTTTGAACGCATCCAATTAGTGGAGATTTTTAGCTTTTAAACGTAAATTTATCAGATTTCATGATGCTTGAAAGAGTTTTTATGTCGCCGTTTAAAAAAATATACAGCCGTTATAAGGTAAAACTCAGGAATTGAGTTAGGAAATAGCATCGGTTTTTTTTATTATAATATCAAAAACTACTATACAAATATTCATGCGGATTTCACGAATAGATAGAGTGATTCTTGTGGAAGGTTTATGCATATAATTTACCAAGTTTTAATGTAAACTGGTTGAAATATAAATAAATAAATTGTTTAGTGTCGAAAAAATCGGCTGACTCTTGGCAGCGTTCATCGAAAACGCTATCTAACCTCTTTAAGATATAATAAAACAATGTATGGTAGAATAGTTCCTCTTTAATAGATATACAAAAAAGTCTAAGGAGGCATTTATCTATCTCTTAAGAATAACTCATAATATTCGTTCTACCTTCTTAAAAAATTGTCACGTAAAAAGTGGTAATTGGAATGTGGTGAAAAAGCTCAGCTGCTATCATAGATAACACTGCGTTATCCCTTTGAGTTATAATAAAACAATGTATGACAGAATAATTCCTCTTTTATAGATCTACATAAAAGTCTATAGTGGCATATATCTATCTCTTAAGGATAACTCACAATATCCATTCCATCTTTTTAAAAAATTGTCACGCACAAAGCAGTAATTAAAAAATGCTGTGAAAAGTTAGGCCGCTTTCATAGAAGAAGCTGTCTTAATCCCTTAGAGATATGACAAAACAATATATGGTAAAATAGTTCCTCTTTTATAGATCTTCATTAAAGTCTACAGTGGTATATGTCCATCTCTAAACGATAAGTCACTATATCCATTTTATATTCTTAAAAAATTGTCGCGCACAAAGCAGTAATTGGAAAGTGATGGGAAAAGCTAAGCAGCTTTCATAGAATAAAGCTGTCTAATCGCTTAGAGATATGACACAATAATATATGGTAGAATAATTCCTCTTTAATAGACCTACAAAAAAGTCTAAGGTGGTATATGTCCATATCTTAAGGATAAATCACTATATCCATTTTAATTTCTTAAAAAATGGTCACGTTTTATCTTAAGCATTTCAATCAAATTATTTATGCAATACATGACAATGTATAGTGGGATATTCCTCTTTTTCAGATCTACAAAAAAGTCTATGGTGATATATATCTATCTCTTAAGGATAACTCCCTAAACCCATTTTATTTTTTTAAGAAATGGTGACGTATATATGTGGTCATTGGAAACTTATACAGATACAATATTAATCCTTTTTAATATGGCAGGATATTCCTCTTTTATAGATCTACAAAAAATACGCTACAAGATATACTCGTATCTATCTATTAAAGATAACTCTCTACACCCATTCTATCTTGTTTACGAATATTGTGGTAATTGGAAACTTATACAGATACAATATTAATCCTTATAAACTCAAATATATGGCACGATAATCCTCTTTTTTAGATCTAACAAAAAGATCACTCCATCTTTTAAGGATGAGTACTTACACCCATTCTATCTTCTTAAGAAATGATTACAAATAACGTGACAATTGGAAACTTATATTTAAATATATGATGGGTTATTTCTCTTTCTATAGATCCACGGAATATTTACAATTACCTCTAAATAATGTATGTTTTTTAAGGTAATTCGTTACCTTTTTAAACTGTAATATCACTTACAATCAAAAGCAATCTGTAAACAATAAATAAGTTAATATACCTGTCATATAAAATACATTACATGTGTCACGAGATATCATCTTAAAATTGTGGGTTACAGTGAGAAATCTCTTGAGAGAAATGAAATTTCGCGAGGGTACAATGACACAGTAAAAGTCTCTTTCAAATCTAGGTCGTGTATGATTTGATAATAGAATATTTTGGGGATAAAACGCAATTTAATTTGTGGGTATTAAATGAGACTGAGCCGTCACGATCGGCTTTGTAACGCGAGACTAAAGTTTAAACATTTTCGCTGACCCAAAGGTCTAATTACAATACTTTGTAGAGATTACTAGTTATCTTATATTGTATGATCACTTACCATCAGATGTGATTATATTCAAAGGTGTATAGAAAACTCATGTATCGTAAAGTAAAGCGAAGATATACTACAATATACCCTATATACATATTAATAAGCTATTACAAATATAAAAGTGGAAACTTTCCATGTTCAGATATTTGTCCATCAAATAAAAACGGATGAAGAGATTTGGATGAAATTTTGTATATAGATAGTTTATGAACTGTTTTATTACAGAGGATACTTTTTATTCCGAAAAATAACTTGGATTAACGACTTTTATTGTCACAATCGTTATACTTGTCGGTAGTCAAACCAGCAGATTTTCGTTAAGCTTTAGTAGCCTTTTTAATTAAATTTTAAAGTCGAAGCAAACAAAGTCACGGTCACAAATTAGTAACTAAATAACTAAGCTACAATTTATTCGGAAAACATTCCTCCCTGGGTAACTAGATTATGAATTATCACGGAATTGGATTAACCCTCTTTGTTGTATTAACCGCATACAAGCGTAAACGATGTAATTTATTAATTTCATAGTTAATGGCCGCCTTGGCTTGTGTGCTTTCAAAGCCAGGGGATAAATTATACTTACAGACAACGTTTTTATTATTAGATAACTTCTGCGTATTCATTTGGGTAGAATTTTCCATTTGCGTGGGTCTTCCTATCGTCGTCGTCGTCGCTTCAACCGATGGACGTCCACTGCTGGACATAGGTCTCACGAAATGATACCCACAAGGCCCGATCTTGCGCCGCCTGGCTCCAGCGGCTACCGGCGACCCTCTTTATGTCATCGGTCCACCTTGTGGGGGGTCTACCTACACTGCGCCGCCCGGTGCGGGGTCGCCACTCCAGCACCTTCGGGCCCCAACGTCCATCGGTCCGTCGGACTATGTGGCCCGCCCATTGCCACTTCAGGTTCGCGATTCGTAAGGCTATGTCGGTGACTTTAGTTCTGCTACGGATCTCCTCATTTCTGATTTGATCACGTAGAGAAACTCCAAGCATAGCCCTTTCCATCGCACGCTGAGTGACTCTGAACTTTCGTATAAGGCCCATAGTCAGCGACCACGTTTCGGAGCCGTAGGTCATCACTGGCAACACGCACTGTTCGAAGAGCTTTGTCTTCAGGCACTGAGGGATATTGGACGAAAAGAGATGCCGTAATTTCCCGAACGCTGCCCAACCGAGTTGGATTCGGCGGCTAACCTCTTTGTCGAAATTGGACCTACCTAGCTGGACTATGTGTCCCAGGTATGAGTATTCGTCAACAATTTCGAGAGCTGAGTTCTCAACGATGACTGGGTGGAGCGGAACATGGATATTGGACATAACTTTCGTCTTATCCATGTTCATTTTTAGGCCCACCTGTCGAGAAGCTCTGCTGAGGTCATCGAGCATTGCATTGAGATCTTCCAGAGTCTCTGCCATAATGACCACGTCGTCGGCAAACCGTAGATGAGTGATGTACTCGCCGTTGATGTTGATGCCCAGTCCGTTCCACTCCATAAGCTTAAACAGGTCCTCCAACGCCGCAGTAAAGAGCTTCGGGGAGATAACATCTCCCTGTCGCACTCCACGCTGCAGTTGGATAGACTCTGTGCTTTGGTCCTGTATACGGACTGACATGGTGGCGTTTTCGTACAAGCACTTCAACACGCATATATATACCGGTGGTCAATTCGGCATCTCTGCAAAGATCTCAACATGGCATCTCTGCAAAGCTCTTCCTATAATTATATTGAACTCACAAGACGTATTGGATGTTTTATAGCAAAAATATAACAAAAGATTGGTTCAGCAAAAGAAATAAATCTATTTTCCATGGCATTACATATAAAAATCGCTATTGCAGGTCTCCTGACGTATAATGCTTTAAAGTGAGCGTATTACGCACTTAGGGCCGAAAGTAAGGCATTGCCGCCCGCGTAAACAAGTGCGGCAACGCCATACTTTCGTCCCGTAGCGCGGATACAACTTTACATTAGACCGAGATCGAAAGTTTAAAATATATGACAATAAAAGTGTGATCTAATGTGTCGTAAGTAAAATTAAGTGAAGAAGTGAATTACAGATTTTGATGACCCAGCAAAACAAATTGCCAAATATTTTGACATGTAAAACAAGCGCGCATGCGTCAAAAACTTTAGGCATGCGCACTAAATTACCCATTTATTTAATCGGCAGGCAATGTGGTACCTCCGTCGCTTAAAATAGCGCTGAAAGTCCAAAATTAATCTGATTGTTCTGATGTAAAAAAAACAACTCAATGCACTGTAAAAAAAAACAACAAACAGGTTATACTTAGGATGGGAAAGATCCTGAATCGAATTGGCCGGGAGGAGTCGCTTGCCAAGAGTGTGGTACACCAGTCGACTCAACGCATCACACTATAGCAGATTGTGCAGCCTGGAGACCTCATCGTCACTTTCTGGAGGCGCTGATCTCACGCTGGGGAGCATTATAGATGCGATGGTCTCCAATGAGAGGATATGGGCCAGAGTATCTTACTTCTGCAAGACCGTAATTTCGCTTGAGGAAACCCATGAGCGAGAGAGGTATAATGCAGTATATGCTCCGCCTCACCTCCTCCCGCCTCCTTGAATCCTCAGTTAGACGACGGCCTCGCTGGCGCAGTGGTGCGAGTATTCGCTTTGCTAGCGGAGGTCCCGGGTTCGATCCCCGATAGGACGAGTTTAGGAAATTGTATTTTCTAATTTGTTTGAGTCTGGACTGGTGGAAGGCTTCGGCCGTGGCTAGTTACCACCCTGCCAGCAAAAACGTACCGCCAAACAAAGAAATTTGTGTTCCGGTACGATGCTGTGTATCCATCCAATCATCCATCTTAGACTGTATCATCACTTACCATCAGATGAGATCACAGTCAAGCGCTAATCTGTCAGCAAAAAAAATGAATGAAGAGGTTTCCGCTGGCTTTTACTGGTTATTGCCAGGTCTCCTCCCTCCCCCTGATCTATAGGTTGGGGTTCGCCATTTTAACTGATAACGCTTTGAAGGTACCACCTCTGTTCCTACCAATGTGTATAAAAAGAGGATATACTTAATAGCAGGTGAAAGGTATAGTTTGACGGTTGATGTCTACAGGAAAAAAGGACACGGCCGTTTATTCTACGTGAATACGTCTCATAACGGGGCTTCCCCCTTCGCCGCACGCATTGTATTACTCTTTTATCAATCCAGGGTTGTAATTGTATTTCGGATGGAGGTGATCGATATACCTTAGATTGTCCGGACTCGTTTTTTTCTTACCGGAAATGACGGTCGCCTGCCCCACCCGCACAGACGATTTTGCGTCGGTTGCCCTGCGGGTCGAATGACGCTAAAGTGACTCTTGAGACTTAAATGTTCATGAAAGACTACCAAATGTTATAATTTTTATCTTTGCTAATAGTTAAACTATACAATGTAACATTTTGTCTTTAAATTAAGATTCTGGTGTATCATCGTGTTGCGCTAAACTTTGAGATAGTGAATAAAACTTGAAAATTAAAACTCACCTCAAGGGTTTTCATTGTTATTTAGAAAACACAAATAATCGCTAATGAACACTCACAGTTTATAAAATACCACAAAAAAACTTAACGACCTTCGACGCGATACACGTACCGTTAGTAACGGTCACCATGTAACTGATTTTTTTTGTTTTTTTTCTATTGTCTGGCGTTATATCTACGCATATTTTGTTACGACAGTTACCAAAATAGATAGTACACATTATGACAAAAAAAGAGATGGTTTTATTTCTGGTTGCCCGAGTCGCTACATAAATATTGGTCGATGTCGCCTAGAAGTCGGCACGGGCATTCTAATATTGGGATATATAGCTACAACACCAAACTTTTACAACCGATTTTGTTATAATTCGTTTTTTTGCCTCCCTATGGAATCTATTTTAAAGACGTATTCACGTCAAAGAAAACCTGATCGCGCCTCTCTATCGCTTGTGTCACGGTGTCGCTCGATAGATACAGTATATTGTTTTTATTTGTTGCCAAATCTCTTTATCCAATATATCAAATACCGTGCTCTCAATAAAGACAAGCTCGGAGTGAGCTTCGAGGAGTACGTGACTCTTTCACAAGCGTGCCGGTAATATCGTATGCGTCACGTAGACGTTGCCTCACGTCACGCAGCCATTGCTTGGAGTCACACTTGACTTGATTCTACTGTCCAACATTAAGTTACTACCGGAAATGTATACTTTATTTAAAACGAGCTAACATCTTGATGCTTATGTAACTTTGCCACACCCCTCCTCCACCGATTGCTACGAAGCCGCTGTGCCCACGCTTTTTAAATCGCTAATATCTTCTAAAATATCCATTTTAATAATATACTGTTAAAAACAGTTTTAATCTACATGAAATATACAACTTTCTACCACTATTTCAACGTATAATGACTCAAAGCATATCGAAAAATATCTGCTTATCTCTTCTCGATTAACTCAAAAACTACTGAGAGCATTTTCATGCAATCTTCACCAATAGATTCACCCGGAAAAGGATTGCGTCAACCGTGTAGCGAACATCCTGACAAAGAAGGGCCTCATTCAACGAGCTGACAATAACATTTACCCTCTTCCAATCACCGGCTCCCGCGACAAGCCAGAGGCTTCTTACAACCGCCAAGAAGAACAGACGCGCCAATGACCTTTTTTAATCTTATATACAGTCCACAAAACATTTCTTATATATTATACAGTATATCCAAACGTATTAGACAGTTTCATTTTATGCTATCATCAAGCTACAAGAAGACAACACAGAAGCCTCAACAAATAGGTTATATGCTCACTGTCACTGGTATATGTCTATCGCACCGCGTACAGAGGAGCGTCTGTCCGATATACGGCTAAAGCGGTTAGCGCTGGGTTAGAGTGAGAGAGGAGAAGCTTGCCTACCACGTGAGAGAAAGGGAAGACAGACTGGCGCCGTAACGCGTTATGTAAGGAAGCGGTTTACTCTCTCATAAAAAAAAATTGTTTTGTCAAGAGAAAAATCAAACTTACTAGTTAACAAATATTCATTCATTCATTAATCCAGTCTTTAATCTTTTTTACAGTACATAATATTATTTATCTATATATATTTAAGAGATATCCAGGTATCTATTGACTCATCACGATATCTCTGGAACCATAAGGCGTGGTGACGATCGATAGAGCGATTCTTGAGAAAAATTTATGTATATTTGTCAAAGTTTTCCTCTCGCGGCGTAGTCCCTTATTAAGAATGTGTTTATTAAGCGAAACTTACTGAAAGATTTCCTTTACTATTCACCTTTTCATTTGACATTAAAACATGTTCCTTTCGCACTAATAACGGGATAACTGGAACAAGAACTACGCGGGTAACACCACGGGGAACTGCTAGTTATTACTATGTTTCACACAGATAGATGGACTCAGTTTATTACTCGTATATTCTTATCACAAAGCAAACTATCCAGTTATACCAAATTATTCATATCGCCATGAAATTGGCTGAAGAATATTTTCTTCTATTACGAAATAAACGGCCGGATACAGCTTTGTATTGCCGACTGTGTCGTGTTCCGTTATGAATGGGCTTTCCACTGCTCGTTTTCCTTATCTCCTTCTATCTATTTTAACACAAAACTGCTATACATTGACGGATATGTAAGGCTTATTTTAAAGCTGATGACATAAAAGGGAGTAATGTATAATAAACAGTTGATTAAGGGCTGTTATTGGGGTTTGTTTTTCAGATATTGTACAGGGGCCGCGGTCAAGATAAGTCGCATGAATTGTATCAGAATTGGTGGTTCTGTTTATGTTGTCCGCTGGCAGACGTATTCGCCAAAACAATCACAATTGCCGGAACTGAATTGCCACCAATTCAGACAGTTTTATTATATCTATTTTTTATATATACGCCTATTAATTACTTGATATATGGCGCAGGACTTTGCAACAGCAATCACTGCGTTACAATGCTGTGTAGAAACCATAAAAGATAAATTTACTATTATCAGATTAGCTTACTGCCATCTTAGACTATACTGACCATGGAAGCAATCTGTATGATGTTCCTCCTGCGACTCTTAAGAGAGTCGCAAAGATTAAATATTTAGCATAGAGAATCTTTACGCTGCGGCAGATTATACAGAAGACCGAAGAGTATAATCGGCCACTTTGCTTGGCGTTCGTGGACTATTCGGTGGAAACCTGGGCCGTGTTGAGATCTTTGCAGAGATGCCGAATTGACCACCGCTATATACACGTGTTGAAGTGCTTGTACGAAAACGCCACCATGTCAGTCCGTATACAGGACCAAAGCACAGCGTCTATCAAGCTGCAGCGTAGAGTGTGATAGGGAGATATTATCACCCCGAAGCTCTTCACTGCGGCGCTGGAAGCTTTAAGCTTTTGGACTGGATCGGACTGGGCATCAATATCAACGGCGAGTACATCACTCATCTACGGTTTGCCGATGACCTAGTCGTTTTGGCAGAGACTCTCGAAGATCTCAATACAATGCTCGATAACCTCAGCAGAGTTTCTCAACAGGTGGGCCTGAAAATGAATGGATAAGACGAAAATTATGTCTAATATCCATGTACCGCCTCACCCAGTCATCGTTGAGAACTCAGCTCTCGAAATAGTTGACGAGTACACATACCTGGGACATATAGTCCAGCTAGGTAAGTCCAATTTCGAGAAGGAGGTCAACCGCTGAATCCAACTCGGTTGGGCAGCGTTCGGGAAACTACGCCAGATATTTTCGTCCGATAATTCTCAGTGCCTGAAGACCAAAGTCTTCGAACAGTGCATGTTGCCAGTGATGACCTACGGTTCTGAGACGTGGTCGCTGACTATGGGCTTCATGCGGAATCTCAGAGTCACTCAACGTGCGATGGAGAGGGTTATGCTCGGAATTTCTCAACCTGATCAAATCAGAAATGTAGAAATCGCGAACCTGAAGTGGCAATGGGCGGGGCACATAGTCTGAAGGACCAATGGACGTAGAGGCCGAAGATGCTGGAGTGGCGACTCCGCATTGAACGGTGCAGTTTAGGCAGACCCCCCACAAGGTGTATCGATGATATAAAGAGGGTCGCCGGTAGCCGCTGGAGCCAGGCAGTGCAAGATCGGGCCTTGTGGACTTCATTACGTGAGACCTATGTCCAGCACTGGACGTCCATCGCTTGAAGCGACGACGACGTCAAGAGAGGTGAAACTTATAGTGTTCAAATCATATTGTCAAACTTTTTATACATGCAGTCTGTAGGTGACATATACTCTGAGGACTTCTATTCCATAATGAGAAAGAGAGCAGCGGCGATAATGAGCAGGATGCGTGAAAACTCCAACAGTAATCTGAAGACATTAGCCCTAAATGTGAGAACAGTTTCTTTTAAACATTGGTGAGACACTCACATGTACAAAATTACATTAAATTAATTTGTTAATTGCAAGCTATGGATGTTTTTATCCGAAATAAAGAATTATTATTGTTACATAGCCGAGCGTGACGTCTCAAACTCATTCCATACCCACGTGCAAAGATTCCGTGTTAAATATTAAGGCATTAAAATATTAAAGTCCTCGGAATCTCATAAACAAGCTCTGCTTGGAATATTTTGTGCTCCAAATTAAATGTAAACAGATTTCACTTATACAAGACGTAGAGAGCTTTCCGCTGGTGTGTTGTCTTGTATTACGGAGTTAACATAACGTTTATACTCTTAGACATTACCTTAGTTATAATTACTTTTTAGCCACCGCATAGTGTCAAATATCTCTAAATATATGTTTTGGATAAAGTTCGAGAAGCGTTTCAAGCTTACCGATTGGTTCAAGTTCTGCCTAACCAAGTACCTGCACCAGATCGTTGGGCGTGAGAAACTCTTGTCTGTCATGAGTGTGGTGCTGCTGTAAATACAGTGCACCATACTCTGGCGAAGTTTCCATCATTTTTACCCCAGCGGTGCCAATGATAGTCGGTATCATCCGTGGCAATAGACTGGATTGCGGTTAAGGAACCCCTAGTGATCTCACTAATAAATGAGGAGGGATCCATTCGGTTTTAGTATTTTTTTTTGAATGAGATGAAATGCAATATTTGATAGATGGGGAGCAAGTGGAATAGGTGGAAGAATTTGTATACTTGGGATCTAAATTTACAAAAGATGGAACATGTGAAAGTGATATTGAAATAAGAGTGAATGCAAGGAATATGGTAAATGATGCTCTGCACGCTTTTATAGATAGCCAGGTGGTGATGAGATGAGATGAATAGAGATGAGAGCGTTGAGAAGTATAAGTGGATTGAAACTGAATCATAAATTAAGAAATAGTGAGATAAGAAAACGTTGTGGTATAAAAGAATATATAGTAGCTAAAATTGAGAAAGGTATGCTTAGATGGTTAGGGCATGTAGAGAGAATGAATGGAAGGCGACTGACAAAAAAGATTTATGAGGCAGGAAGGAATGGGAAAGTTGGAAGGGGCAAACCAAGGCGAACGTTCCTGGACCATGTCCAGGACATTTTAAATAAGGGCCAGGTCGAGAGTACTCAAAAGGAAAGTTTTAATAAGATTGAAAGAAGCGAAAGAGACAAGCAAGGATCGTGGCAAATGGAAGGATGTTGTCTCTGCCTACCCCTATGCCAGTCCCTAACTCCCGGTTAGAGAAATTCTTTGGAAGGTAACTAAAGACATTGAGATAGAAGGTAGAGGTAATAAAATATATTTATTTTAATATTGTATTTTCTTCGTCATTTAACAGGTGTGCGTAATTTCAGTTGCGCTCGAACATTCGTTGTGAGCGGACTGGTCGGCGACAGCGTGCGCTCGGTATATTAAGTCATTTTATACCGTTGCGATAAGCGAAGGTCGTGTTAACATTTTAGAATTTGTACGTAGTCTGCATTTTACTGGGATTGTTTTCGGGTGGGTTTATTTATTTCTTGTTGTTATCTGCATTTTACTGGGATTGTTTTCGGGTGGGTTTATTTATTTCTTGCTGTTATTTGCATTTTATTGGGAATGTTTTCTGGTGGGTTTGTTTATGTCATTGTTCTGTCCTCCTGATTTTATTTTCTGTACAGAGTTGGATTTGATATGTTATATGGTTGTGTATGTTGTTATTTGTAAGATTTGATAGTTCTGCTGATTTTGATTTCATTGTTCCTATTGATGATTTCGATATGTTGTAGTTGGTCTATGAACAAGCGGATTTTCATTCTTGACATCTCTGACTTAGGTTCATACTAATATAGTTCGGTGTATATTAGCCCCGTCGTAATGGACGGTGGCAGAGGGGGGTCTACGAGAATAAGGGGGAGTCCACGTTTAAGAAAAAGAGCGGGGGGAGAAAATCCAGACTGTGAAAATTGTAGTGAAGTTTCTGACTCGGATGCCTCCTTGGCATCTAGTAGGACAAGCTCTGTCCAGATGGGAGAAAAAGTGGCTAGGAGAGGTCGTGGGACTGGCATTACCCAGGCCCGAGCAGAAAGCAGAAGGCGTAGAGAGGAAGCAGAGGAAGCGTTGTTTAACCGCTTTCTTAGCGATCGGGTTTTACGGCAAAATGCTAATGTTGATTCGGATGGTATGTCTGTAACAGACACGCCGTCGGGGAGGGTGAGTCCAAGTAACCTCAATTCTGAGGAATTACGTGCCTTGGCGGGACAAAAATTAGCTAACTTTGTTAAGTTGGCTCAGAAATCGGGTGGTCATAAGGGTACTTGTGCTAAGTCCCTTAAAGAGTCGGCTGCTGCAGTTCAAGAGGTGATTGAAAATCTGGCTTCTAGATTAGAAGGTGGTGAGTCTGCCAGGCTGAGAGCCGATAATGAAAGGCTCCGCCGGGAAGTTGAAATCCTAAAAGCGGAACTTAAAGCGCATCGTCAGGAATTCTCCGATATCCGGGCTGCCTTAAAAGCGGTGAAGTCTCCAGCTGATGATGTGGTACAAGCTTCACCTCATGTTGTTCTGAATGCAGATTTTGTGGAAGAGTTGAGGGCTTCAATTGTTACATCTGTAGGTGTGATAATAGATGCGCGATTTGATCGCATAGAGAACCGCCTCTTACCGGCTAAAGTTATTCGTCCGCCTCTCGTGAGCGATAAGTCAAGTGGGATATTCACTGTGCCGCCGGTGCCGCATTCTCGATCTAAGCGATTATCTGCAGCGGCTAAAGAGGCGGAGTTAGCAAGACGGGCAAAATCTATACCTACTCGGGAGGTCTTTGAAGGTGGAGTACAAACAGCTGCCCAAACAAATAGTGTGGAAACTGATTGAGCTACTGTTGCAAAGAAGAGCAAAAAAAATGAATCCAAAAAACCTTCTTCAAATCAAGTCGGAGCAAAGAGCCACCAATCGTCAACTGTGACCAAGCGGGTTTTGTCAGCGCCCAAGACTGCAGCTGTAATGGTGACATTACAGAACGAGGCGGCTCAGAAGGGTTTGACATATGCCCACGTTCTGCAGCGGGCTGAAGATTCTGTCAACCTACAGGAATTGGGTATCGGAGCGGGACTGAAAATACGGCACTCAGTTACTGGAGCTAGACTCATCGAGCTCCCTGAAGAGCAGACGCCAGAACAGGCGGATATGTTAGCGGCTAAGCTTAGGGTTGCATTAGATGGTGTGGCCGATGTGGTACGTCCTTATAAAACCTGTGAGCTACGAATTTTTGGGCTCGATGATTCTGTTACAGCTGGGAAAGTGACGGCCGCCATCACTAAAGTTAGTGGATGCACTGAACAGCAGATTCGAGTGGGAGAGATTCGTCGGAGCGCCCAAAGTATGGGGTCGGTAGTAGTGAGATGACCGGTTCTAGTTGCAAAGATGCTTTCGGATGCAGGACGGCTACTGGTTGGCTGGTCCTCTGCCAGAGTGGAGGTATTAGATTTACAGCCTCTGAGGTGCTATAGATGCATGCATCTTGGTCACACCAGGCCCATGTGCACATCGGCTGTGGACCGGAGCGGTATCTGCTTCCGATGTGCTCAACCTGGACATAGGTCATCCAATTGTACGGACAAAGTTCGATGCTCAGTATGCTCGGATATGGGTTGTTCCGCTGACCATATTATGGCGGGTGAATGGTGTAACCCCCCTAATAAAGTTCACGGTGTTGTTCAAGAGACAAATACTGTTTGTCTTAGGCGACGCAAGGGATAAACAAACTTATTTATTTTTATACAGGTTTTTTTACAGGTTACGAAGCACAAAAGTAAAAAAAATGCGGGAGAGGTGAGAGAAGTATGAGTGGATTGAAATTGAGTTACAAAGTAAAAAATAGTGTGATAACGGTGTGGTATAAAAGAAGATGTAGTGACTAAAATTGAGAAAGGTGTGCTTAGACGGTTTGGGCACGTAGAGAACAATGAAAGGAGACTGACAAAAAGAGTTTATGAGTCAAGAGTGAATGGGAAAATTGGAAGTGGAAGACCAAGGCAAACGGTCCTGATCCAAATCAAGGACATTTCAAATAAGGGCCAGGGCAAGAGTACTCCAAACCGACGAACTTGTACGAAAGGTTTAATGAGAATGGAAGAAGCGAAGGAGATATGCAAGGATTGTGGCAAGTGGACTATTAGATTCGAGGTGGGACCCACTATTCAGAATCTGGCAAACCTTTCCAGTGCTCCAGGCCGGTTGCCACGCTGGGCCCTAGTTCGTTTAGGTCTGGAATTAGCCGTAGAAGCGGCTATAGCTCAACGATGGGCTTCACTAGTTCTTCAGGGGGCGAGTATAGAGGAGAAAGCTGCCCGCCTGAGTAGAGCTCTAACTGAGGTCTGTGATGCGGCCATGCCTAGATCACGACTTCGGTCGCATCGCCACCAGATTTATTGGTGGTCCCAGCTCTTGGCTGTTTTACGAACTATGTGTCAGCAAGCCCGCAGGTCTTATCAGAGGTATCGCAGAAGAAGTCACAGCCGTGGAAATTGGGAAGAGACGATGGAGGCGCGTCTAAGAACGGATTATCGCGTGGCTAAAAAGCAACTACAACATGCTATAAGTCAGGCAAAATCAGAGGCCCGGAAGGAGATGCTACAGAGTCTCAACAGGTACCCCTGGGGTCGTCACTACCGTGTGGTACGAGAGAAACTGCACACGCGGGGTGCACCGGTCAACGAGAATCTGCAGCAGGACCTTTTGCAGAAAATCGTGGGCGAGCTATTTCCTTTCTCCCAAAAACTTTGTGCCCCCGACTATGGCTTCTACAACCAGAGAAGGGGCGACGGCTGACATTGCATCTTCAGTATCTGTATCAGAAATGACCTTGGCCCTTGACCGTCTAAGGACAAGGAAAACCGCGCCAGGGCCCGATGGTATTCCGGGCAAGGTTTTGTTTCTTGCTGTGGAATACCTGGGAGGGTGGCTTAAAGAGCTTTTTAATGAGTGCCTCCTGGAGGGTCATTTCCCGAACTTATGGAAGGTGGGAAGGATGTGCCTTCTGCAGAAGAGAGACCGTCCCTTAGATTCCGCATCTGGATATCGGCCCATTATACTTCTCAATGAGGTCGCCAAGGTCTTTGAAAGGATTATCGCTAGCCGTCTCACTAAGCACCTTGAAGAGGTCGGGCCCGGACTGTCGGACTATCAGTTTGGATTCCGGAGGGGTCGTTCTACTATAGACGCTCTGGAATCCGTGCGGAACCTAAGGGTTGATGCAGTAGGGAAGTAGTCTTGGCGGTTTCGCTGGATATAGCGAACGCCTTTAATAGTCTCCCACATCAGACGATTTTGGAGGCGCTCCGATATCACGGTGTGCCTCCATATCTTGCGAAAGTATTGAAGGCATATCTCCAAAACAGAGAGCTCCTATGGGAAAATGGAGGGAATTTATTTCGACGAAGGATTAACTGCGGTGTACCGCAGGGTTCAGTATTAGGGCCAGTACTGTGGAATATAGGCTTCGACTGGCTTTTACGATGTCCAGTCCTTCCCAAGATGAGGGTATTTTGTTATGCAGACGATACTCTCATCTTGGCTCGAGGAAAAATCTTTGAAGAAGCCGTTGGACTCGCTGAAGTCGGAACAAACTTGGTGGTTGACAGAATTCAGCAGCTGGGCCTGGAAATATCTGCGACCAAGACAGAATGTCTCCTCTTTCATGGACCTCGGAAGGGAGCCCCTAGGGGAGCCGTGTTGTCGCTGCAGTATGGGACAGTAGAGGTTAAGACCCAAATGAAATATTTGGGTCTTACATTAGACAGTCGTTGGAGTTTTCGGGCGCATTTCGCCACTTTAACTCCACGACTGATAAAAGCAGCCGCCGCCCTAGGTAGATTGCTGCCTAATATAGGAGGGCCTGAATCGCCGTGCCGACGCTTATATGCCGGAATCATACGGAGTATGGCACTATATGGTGCTCCTGTGTGGGCTGAAACTCTGACAGCTGCCAATAAATCTCAATTGCGCAGAGCGCAAAGAGTCATAACAATTAGGGCGATAAGGGGGTACAGGACGGTCTCATGGACAGCGGCGACACTTTTAGCGGGCGATCCCCCTTGGGAATTACAGGCGAAGGTCCTTTCGACTGTATATAAAGGCAGGGTAGCCGCAATGGTTAATAGGAATTTTGACACGGACGATATCCGTAGAATCCGGGCTTTAGCTGACAGGAATTTGATACGGCAATGGAAAGAGGACCTTGAGTCTCCATCTGCGGGTATTGTTACGGTGGAAGCAATCCTACCCCACTTCGAGCAGTGGTTATGTAGGAAGCACGGATCCCTCTCGTTTAGACTGGTGCAGGTACTGACTGGGCACGGATGCTTTGGTAAGTACTTGCACCAGATAGTTGGGCATGAGGACTCACCCGCCTGTCACGAGTGTGGTGCCCCAATGGACACATCTCATCATACTGTGGCAGAATGCCCGGCTTGGGGGCCTCAACGGCACCCTCTGATTTCTCTCGTTGGCGGTGAGCTCTCGCTGATGAGCATAGTCGGCTATATGCTCAGCAGTGAAAGTGGTTGGCGGATGGTATCATCCTTCTGTGAGAATGTCATCTCATCAGAGTGGGAGAGGGAAGCTGCAGTTGAGGCCACCTCTATCCGTAGGAGGAGGCCCGGAACTAGGAGACGCGCCTTTGCGAGTCTCCATCTTTTCTGAATTGTCGTGACAGACGATGTCCGGAGTCCCAGAGCGTAATGTCCCCACTGAACCTCTGGTACTTCTGTTCAGGACACTGAGGGTCCCGCTGGGTTTTAGTGGGTATTCTGTTCTTCAGCGAGTCCCACACTCCTGGATGAAAGTATGACTTTCAGCCAGGGTGCGTAAATGCATTTCCCAGCGGAAAAAAAGAGACCACGGTTTCCCACACAGCAGAACGACGACTTGTCGTCATCCATGACACCATATTGATGATGACACTTCAAGATGAAGAGGTACCGCTAGGTTTTAGTGGTTATTCTGGCTTGTCAGTGAGTATCACACACCCGTTTGATCGGAGTGCGTAAAACGATAAAAAAGGAGTCCATACTTGTCTCTTCACGCGTAGGGGCTGTACATATACAAGGTTATTGTTGATTTGACGTATACCCGTCGGGAGGCGACAATTTGAAATAATTTGAACCCCCATAAGCAATATGAAAAAGTGAAGCATTTTTGAGTATCGTGACTTTCTTAGCTTTATTAAAAACAAATAAAAATGTCAAAGTAATTATAAAGAAATATTGAAATCATTGCGTTTTCCGTCTCGCATTTTTAAATTTGGACCGATAATTGTTGTTTTAGTATTGAAAAATGACGAGTGTTTAATAGTTTTTTATAAATAATAAGAGATTTAAAATTGATACTTTTTCTGTCATAAATTGTTGAAGCTGTATTTCTGTATCATTTTGATAAAATCTAAAATCACGGTGATTCAAATGTGGTCCATTTCAACAAAATGGGGGGGGGGGGTTCAAATTATCGCAAATAGTCACCTCTATCAGCACTCACGGGGAATTCGTCGAATTCCCAATAATCCAATCCTGTATAACATCCATTATGTTTTAAAAAATACACAAAAACATATAACATGCAACTTAAAACATTATATCATTTACATAAATATTCATTTAAGCGTTCCGAAAAATTGATTTCTCGACATTTTTTTACGGCGCCAATGTATTTGGAATAAAAAAATAAAAATCATTTTAAATCTTTAACGTTTCTTTCTTATTCTTATTACATTTAAATATATGTGCATCGTTATATTAAATACAAGATGACAGGACGTCAACAGTATCATTAAATTCCCTTCGTAGTTTTACGTGAAGTTTAAATTTCTGAGGCAACATTTCAAGACATTGTCTGTATTATCTTTTGTTTTTTTTTTATTGTTGACAGTTTAGCGCTTGACTGTGATCTCATCTGATGGTAAGTGACAATACAGTCTAAGATGAAAGCGCGTTAATCTGGTAAGAAGCGATATACCCCTTACGGTTTCTACATAACATCGTACCGGAACACAAATCTCTTTGTTTTGACGCTACGTCTTTTGCTGGCAGGGTGGTATCTAGCCACGGCCGAAGTTTCCCACCAGACCAGACTCAGACAAATTAGAAAATACAATTTTCTAAATTCGCCCTACCGGGGATCGAATACGGGGCCTCTGCTATCAAGGCGAGTACTGGCACCACTACGCCAGCGAAGCCGAGTTCGAAAACAAACGAGTTTATGTTGAAACTTTTATCGTTAATAAGATTTTCATACTTTAGTCATGGTTGCGAGTTAGTATTTAAGTTTTTTTTTAAGGCCGACATTTATTTCACTCTCTCCCTATATACCTATATGCGCGAGTAAAAAAAATTGTAATCTAAACTGATATTATAAAGAGGAAACATTTGTGTTTTTTTATGTATGTAACGTTTTCACACAAAAACTACTGACTGATGTAAAAAAAATTAAAAAAAAAAAAAAAAAAAAAAAAAAAAGGTGTGCGTAATTTCAAATTAATCCGAGGATTTTAAATGCTCCAAAGTTGAGTTCAAAGATTCCGTTACTTGAAAAATTATAGGCCAAGTTAATCGAATTTAAGAACGATATTAAGTTGACATTATAAAGAGAAATTTCATTATTATTTATTGCTACTGATAAATAGTTTTTAACTTAATAAAACTGGCCAAGGAATACAGTTTAAGCTGACTTTTAAAAAGTCAATATAGCAGATATTGCTTGCACCTAATACTGGTTATTACCGCATAGCACCGGTTTCAACTTTATATTAAATTACCACCGACCTCAGCGGACTTATATTTTCCTGCTGAGATATTATATTCTCGTTTTTATTTTTAATATTTGGACAAAATTTACGGAAAGTGTTCTATAAATACGTTTTATTTTAATTTTAATTCTATATTAAGGCTTTGAACCACTGAGGCGTATTCGACTCTGGAAAAATCTTGTTTAATTGTTGATGAGCTGTGATTTGAATGGTATTATATAGCATATTTTACTGAGTGCATTGTGGCTTCTTATTAGAATACAGAGAAATGTACAATTTTTCTCAATTATTATCTTTAACACATATGTAAAATTGGAAATTATAAACCTGTTTGTTTCTTTAAACGTACTAATCTCAGAAACTACTGGTTAAAATTTAAAAATTAGTCTTAGTACTAGATAGCCCATTTATCAAGGAAAATTAAAAGGTATATACCATCACATTATGATTAATAGAAGCGGGAGTATTAATGAATACATACATACATAGCATCACGCCTCATTCCCATAGGGGTAGGCAGAGACAACATCCTTCCACTTGCCACGATCCTTGCATATCTCCTTCGCTCCTTTCATTTTTATTGAACCTTTTATACAGGTTCGTCGGTTTAAAGTACTCTTGACTTGGCCCTTATTTAAAATGTCCTGGATTTGATCCAGGAACTTTACCCTTGGTCTTCCCCTTCCAACTTTCGCATTCACTCTTGCATGATAAATCCTTTTTGTCAGTCCATTCGTCCATTCTCTCTACATGCCCAAACCATCTAAGCATATCTTTCCCAATTTTAGTCACTATATCTTCTTTTATACCACAACGTTCTCTTATAACACTATTTCTTACTTTGTTACTTAGTTTCAATCCACTCATACTTCTCAACGCTCTTATCTCTACCGCATTTATTTTACTTATGTAATTCTTCTGCCATACCCAACTTTTCAACATTCACTCTCCTTTTAATATCACTTTCACATGTTCCATCTTTTGTAAATTTAGATCCCAAGTATACTTATTCTTTCACCGCTTCCACTTATTCCCAATCTATCAAAATATTGCCATTCATCATAGATTCATCTCTTTCAAAAAGCATAACTTTCGTTTTGTTTACATTTACAACAAACAAAGGAATAAAAGTTCCTTTCCCTTTCGAAGCTTTATTCATAGTATTTACCGTCTCCTGTAGTTCATTAGCGGATATTACAATTTATGATTAATATTGCAAAAACGGGGAAAAATAATCCTTTTCCGGGATATCGATGCATGTACTGTGGAAACTGTCAATGTTTTACCAAAATTGTGTATGACAGAAATGTCCTCTTGAATTGTTTTAAAAAAATGTTCATGACAGCACATGTCTTTATTATAAGGTAAAATGACTATAATCTTGTTTATGATAAACAATTTTATCCTTACTTATATTACATTTCACAGGTCAGCTTATAATCAATAGTTTTTTACTAAACTCCATGTAATTAAAAAAAAACTACGTAACCTAAATTGGTACTAGAAATAATCAGTTCGTTGAAAATCGATTTACAGCGTCGTCGAAGTCAGAAGTGAAAGGTGAGCAAAAATCTAACTTTGATTACTTCAGTGAATCGACAAGCTCTCTACGCTATCAACTCACAACTTTGCTGTTGCTACTGAGTAAGGTTTATTATTGTCAATTCTATAAAATTATTCTGTAGAGGAATTCAAGCAGTTTGACAGTTTCCATTGAAAACGCTGCCTAATCTCTTAGATATAGCACAAAACAATTCTTGGTGGGATACAATCACATCATTAATACAGCATTAGACCTGCTATGTAACCAATAGAACTAAAAAGCTATATCTTAGTGCAAAGCTTTCTGCCTGATCTATACTTAAACTGGGAGTCCCACAGGGTTCCATATTAGGACCTTTTCTATTCCTCATTTATATAAAGGACCTTTCATTGTTAAGGACGATCATGAGATGGTTTTGTTTGCTGATGAGACTTTACTGTTAACCGACAACAAATAGATTATGGCGACGTAACATCTTGTGAATGTAAACATAAACTTACTTTATGGCTACTAATAATATCGTATGATGAAACTTAAACACTTTTGTTATTCTGTGACAAAATATGCACGTAATTACACTCGCACAGACGCACACTCACTCTCTCTTTCACACACACACGCACACTCAACTTTCCGAACAGGTGGTAGAATTGTTACCAAAAGTTATTCTTGAGCTAAAGAATGTTTTGATTATGATTCAGATATTGATTCTGATATTTAGTAAATTAGTGATGGACAAAAGGCGGTCTTATCGCTTTACAGTAATTTCTTTAAAACGATCTAAAAGGAGGAGACTAACTTTATAGTATCTTTCTTATGTGTCACATACGAAGTACTCGCATTATGTACTACATTTATATGGTAATAAAATTATATTTCGACGTGAACTCGTCTTTAAAATCGTATCCAGTGGAAGAAAATAAGAAAAAACTAAAGACGAAATCGGGATAAAATTTGGTGTTGTTACTACATTTCTATCACCTATATTCAAAATTTTATTAAACTGGATACTGGATAGCTGAAGGATGAAAGAATTTATTAGGCTAAGTAAGGACTATAACACATCGCGCACGGCGAAGGGGGAAGCCCCACCATTTTGAAGGACATTCTGCGGCGTATCGAGATTTCATTTAGTATAACTTTCGACACGGTGAAGCTACTAAGTCTTTTCAAGTTTTAGTCGTCAACTCACGTCAATATCTATCTATTAAGATAAATAATAATGATTTATATACCTGTTATTAGACGTATTAACGTACAACAAACGACCGTATCTATAACACAGCCGCACCCTATTATTTTATCTGTGAAATTAGCCAGAAGCATTAAAATCTATTTGTCTTCAACACAGCATTCGACTTTCTTTGAAAAATATAAGTTTGGTTAGGTATTTCAAGAAAAAGGCAATTTAACCCTCCGGTCACGGATAAGCCATTCTTACGAGAAACATTTTGCCAGACCATTGCACCCCTTTGTCGTAAACAGTACTTTCGAAAAGATAAAACTGAATAGAAACATATATATCTACTATTTATTATATATAATAAACTGTGGTGCCAGCACTCGCTTTGTTAGCAAAGGTCCTATGTTCAATCCCCGATTAGAACATTGCATTTTCTAATTTGTCTGAATCTGGACTGGAAGTCTTTGGTCGTGGCGAATTGTGAACCATGTATAGAAACCATGATAGGTAAATTGCCTCTCACCAGATTAGCGCGGTTCCATCTTAAACTGTATCATCTCTTTCCATCAGGAGAGATCACAGTCAAGCGCTATCATGTCAGCAATAAAAAAAAGAGTCCTCGCATCGCGTGCGTAATACTTTTATGATAACTCCTAAGTTATTCATTTAATGGTGTTATATATGTCGGAGTGCAAGAGTCTGTGGAACGCTGGTCCGTGTGTAGTAGTCTGTGGAACGCTGGCGCCATCTTTATGTCGGCGTGGGGGCAGAGTCAATAAGTGGCGGTCCGGCCCGTCTCTCGGCAGTCCTCGAGTGGCGGTCGGCCGGAGTGGTCGACTATTAAAACTGTCGCGTTCCNTTTATGCTTCTCCGTTCTTCTCTTATTCTCCGACATATATTATATTAGAATACTTGAAATGCTTAAAGTAAATAATGTAATAACGATTAAGCATTTTACACGAGTTTTTTATGAAGTTAGAATGGCTTAAGAAAGTTGTTGAAAGATAGATATCGTGATTTTTTTTGTAAATCTTTTTTAGACGCAGATTTATACGGAAGGTGTCATTCGGCTTGATTTTTTCGATACTTTACAATTATCATTGTTTCAACCAATTTACAGAAAAATCTTTACAAATTATATACACAAGTCTTTCTCAAGAATCACTCTGTCTGTCATTGTAGTACTTTATTGAAATTGTAGTATTACGTCGGCATAATGTGTTTGTTGTTGGTTAACCTTAAATAATAGTGAAGTATCATCAGCGATAAACTATCTCTGAACATCCTTAACAAAGTAAGGAAGGTCATTAATGTAAATGAGGAATAGAAAAGGTCCTAATATGGAACCCTGCGGGATTCCCAGTTTTCTTATAAAACCTCTTGTATTCTATTGGTTGCATAGAAACTCATCAAGCCCAATGCTGTATTTTTTCGTTCATGTTAAATTCGGCATTTTTTTCAATGGAAGCTGTCATACTATTTAAAACTTTTTCACGCTTTCCAATTATCATTATTTTAAATCAATTAAAAAAAGACCTTGACAAATTATATACAAAAATGTTCCTTATGAATTACTCTATCTATTGCTGAAAACGTCATGAAAATCCGTTCTGTGGTTTTTGAGTCAATCAGAGAGAATAAACAATCGAGTAAATCACTAAAATCTCTACTACTTTTATAATTATTTACCCTAATTATTTTACAAATACGACACATATGTATAAATAATTTAATGAGCTTTAGCATAGAGCTTATTGTCCTTTCGGAGGCTCTAAACTATCTGTGTAGCAAAATTCATTTACAGAACTACTTTCGCATTTATAATATTGATAAGGATTATTATTTTAGACCATTCTTGTAGATGTGTATAAAAGATGAATCATTCCACCATATACGAGTATTATTTACACCATATATTGTTTTATTATTTACATAGCATATACATATACATAGCATCACGCCTCATTCCCATAGGGGTAGGCAGAGACCACGTCCTTTCATTTGCCACGATCCTTCGCTTCTTTCATTCTCATTAAACCTTTCATACAAGTTCGTCAGTTTCGAGTACTCTTGACTTGGCCCTTATTTAAGATGTCCTGGTTTTGATCCAGGAACTTTCGCCTTGGTCTTCCCCTTCCAACTTTCGCATTCACTCTTGACTCATAAATCCTTTTTGTCAGTCTCCTTTCATTCATTCTCTCTACATGCCCGAACCATCTAAGCATACCTTTCTCAATTTTAGTCACTACGTCTTCTTTTATACCCCAACGTTTTCTTATCACAATATTTCTTACTTTGTCACTTAGTTTCAATCCACTCATACTTCTCAACACTCTTATCTCTACCGCATTTATTTTACTTATATAATTCTTCTGCCATACCCAACTTTCAGCCAGTCTGGCCCTTTGAGACATCATCTGGCTATTCATGAAGGCGCGCAGGGCACCATTTACCATATTCCCTGCATTCACTCTCCTTTCAATATCACTTTCACGTGTTCCACCTTTTGTAAATTTAGATCCCAAGTATACGAATTCTTTCACCTATTCCACTTGTTCCCCATCTATCAATATATTTCCATTCATCATAGATTCATCTCTTTCAAAAAGCTTAACTTTGTTTTGATTATATTCACAATCATTCCTTTCCTTTTCAAAGCTTCATTCATAATGTAAACCTTTGATCAGTAATTCATTCATTCTTAACCCATACATACTTTCTTTTAAATCTNCTCATCTCTATCGCATTTATTTTACTTTTGTGATTCTTCTGCCATACCCAACTTTCACTACCATACATAAGTGTTGGTACTAACACTCCTGCATGCACAGCCTGGCCCTTTGTGACAACATCCGGCTATTTATAAAGGCGTGCAGAGCACCATTTACCATATTCCCTGCCTTCACTCTCCTTGCAATATCACTTTCACATGTTCCATCTTTTGTAAATTTAGATCCCAAATATACAAATTCTTTCCTCTCTCCCACTTGTTCCCCATCTATCAATATATTTCCATTCGTCATAGATTCATCTCTTTCAAAAAGCTTAACTTTGTTTTGATTACATTCACAATCATTCCTTTCCTTTTCAAAGCTTCATTCATAATGTAAACCTTTGGTCAGTAATTCATTCATTCTTAACCCATACATACTTTCTTTTAAATCTGTCAAACAGTTATCTATGAATAGGTCGAACATCCATTGTGACGCAACACATCCCTGTCGAACACCTCTTTCATTTATTCTGACACAAGCACTAGAACCCTCATAGAGAGACTTCAATGCTTGGATCAGACAACCGCTCACCCCATACGTAGATAACGTTGACCACAGCTCATTCCTCACCACTCTATCATAGGTCTTTTCTAAATCTATGAAAGCGCAATAAGCTTTTATTATATCTCTAAAAGATTAGGCAGTGTTTTCGATGAAAGCTTCCGAGCGAAATTTTTTCGAACACTTTCAACAAATGACGTTATATTTCAACCAATTCTAACAAAACATTGCGATACTATATACATAATATTTGTCGAAGAAATGCTCTATTTCTTGATAAAAACTGAATGCAAATATATTCAGTAGTTAATTAAATTAATATAAATGAACCTAACCAGTTTAGATACGTAAACATAACATTCGATGTTATAACCGCAAACATTTGAAATGGCTTTGCTATCAATCTCTCATAGGACATTAATTATACAGTCATATTTTAATACTGCGGTCATTGAATAACTGTTTGAAATTGAAGCAGTAATATTTATGTTAATATGCAAAACTAATGAAAGCTAGCTTAATTAGCTATTCCTTTTTTTGACTTTGTTAAATATCAGGTCAATGGCGAATAGTTTTGAGTTAATTAGTGATTTCAGTAGTCTAAAACCATCTTGGTAATATTGTGACAATATTACCTATCTAATGTGACAAATTGATTAAATGATGCCAAAGTCTATAACGAGTATAATAAGTACAAACAATCCTTACTAATATTATAAATACTAGTAACTGTGTCTGACGCGTTTTTACGACAAAACTACTGAACCGATTTAAATGAAATTTGGTACACAGATAGTCTAGAGCTTGAGAAACAATATAAGCTACTTTTTAACGTAGACAACGAAGATGCTCACTAAGAACGACGTTCCCAATATTCCACGGAATGTAGAAGAGTAAAACTGCCACTTACTGAGATATCTCCATAAATATTCACCAGATTGACTTGAAATTTGGCATATATTATCCTCTTCCAACGTAGTCTCTCACTAAGAACGTGTTTCCACATATTCCCACGGGATCCGGATATAAAAACAATAATCTACGACCTTCAAAAATGTTTCTATTTACATTTTAGAGGAGCAGTATGGTGGGTCTATGGTTTAAAAAATCCCTTCTATTACAAGGGTAAAAGCCTGTGTCCAGCATTGGGATGTTAATGTGCTGCTACTTTCCCATTTTATATTTAAAAAACGACCATTTCTTAATTAAATACAGTCCATCAAATATCTACTAATATCTTTACTAATATTTTGAATGCAGAGTAATCCTGTCTGCGATTTTACGCCAAAACTACAAAATAGATTTATATGAAATTTGGTACACAGATAGACTACAGCCTGAAAAAGACATAGGCTACTTTTTAACGTAGACGCTCACTAAGAGTTTCCCTATATTCTCACGGGATCCGGATATATAAACGAAAAACTATCACTGACTTCGAAATTTCCAAAAATATTCACCAGATTGACTTAAAACTCAGCTTATACAATCTTCTCGTGACGTACTCTCTCACTAAGAGCGTTTTTCTCAATATTCCTACGGGATTCGGATATAAACGAAACTTACTGAGAGATTTTCTTTACCATTCACCCTTTTATTTGACATTCATACATGTTCCTTTTGCGATGTAAACTTGCACTAATAACGGGATAAAGGGATCAAGAACTACGCGGGTAACAACGCGAGAATAGCTAGTGTTAAAATAACATCAAAAACTTTTCGAATTAAACCAATAACGAGAAACAATCACTTAAAAGAAGAAAAGAGATTATTCAAACGAGCAACCATTTGTAAGGGTCTTTTTACACTTAGGGCCCCAGCGGATCCAAACGAGGTGATTGGAAGCTCTCCATCACTCGCATCTGGCTTTGATTAAAGTGATATTATATTTTATAATCTATCTACCTAATTTGTCAGCGATTCATTGTACATGTCGACTTTTATGACGTGAATACGTCTTTAAAATCGCATCCATATGGATTCAAAAAATAACAAATTTGGGGTTTACAGTTTGGTGTTGTAGCTAAATATCTATCAATTCCATCCGAAATTCAATTACACCACTGGATAGATAAAGGATCGACGAATTTACTACGCTAAATAAGGACTGTAGCACATCGCATGCGGCGGAAGAGGAAGCCCTGCCGTTTTGAAGGTCATTCTATTGCGTCTCGAGATTCCATTTTGTATGAATTTCGACTCGATAAAGTTACGACGTTCATTCAATTTTATTAAAATCTATCGATTAATATATATAATAATAAATTATATAGTAATTATTACCCTTTACAAGACGAATTCACGTCACATTCAATTTATTATGTATTATAACTTTATCATTAACTATATTGAATATGAAAACTTAAAATAAAGCATCTGATACAAGCGACAACTTAAACTAATCTAAGTTGAACTGTTTATATTAAAATAGTTTCATTTGAGAAAAGCTTTGGTTATTATTGAAATTTTATTTATATTAATATGATGGTTGTTTATTAATAATATAGTTTATTGATTTGGATTTAGGTTCATGCTATTATCAAGGGTATAATGTCTATCGCACACTAAAGACTGAGTAAAGATAGGGGAAGCGTCTGTCAGGAATACGGCTAGCGTTGTTAGCGCTGGGTTAGAGCGAGAGAGGAGGACTCACAACCAAGTGAGAGAAAGGGAAGCAAGATTGACTGGCGCCGTAACTCGTTACGTAACGAAGCTGTATAACCCCCCTTCCCCCCCTCCGTTATAACTTTTGCGTCTATTATCCCGTGGGTAATGTAGCCAAAGTGGCTTATGGGACATAAATGGTCATGAAAGACTACCAAATGTTATGATTTGTATGTTTGCAAATAGTTGAACTATACAATGTCGTCTTTTTTAATATCATTTATTAAATTAAGACTCTGGTATAGTGTTATGTTGCGCTAAAGTAATAAGACAGTAAAAAAAAGTCCGTCTTGAACTTATAGGCTCATATCTTATAAATGAAAACTTACCTCAAGGGCTTTCATTGTTATTCACATCACTCATATAGTCAAAAACACAAATAATCAGTAACAAACACTCACAGTTTTTAAAATAACACGAAAAACTTAACGAACTCCGACGTGACACACGCACCGTTACTAACGGTCACTTTGTAAATGATTTATTTTTTCAATTGTCTGGTATTATCTACGCATATTTTGTTACGACAGTTACCGAGAAGCAAAATAGATACATACAAGTTATGACTTAAAAAGAAGATGCTTATATTACTGATTGCCCGAGTCGAGACAGAACTATTGTATTATGTCAATTAGTTATTGACACGGATAATCTCGCAAAATTTAGCCAGCGTATGCTACGAAAATATGTTTTATGAAATCACATTACAAATCTTTAAATTTTCCGACTTTTGTATAATATAATATGTATTACTTACAAATGTTCCTCTTGAATCACTCATCTTTTGCTAGAAGCTGTATTAAAATGCGTTGAATAGTTTTAAACGAATGAACAGCGTAAATAACTTCATTTTGTACCATGTAAAGATTATTTCAATTCGTGAAATATATAAATATCTACAGTTGAAGCTTTCATTAAAATTGTCAGTGTAGAGTGGCTCTAAGGTTCACGGGAGCGTGAAGTGGAAAAATTATTTAAACCAGGGAAGTCGGCTAATCGACCACTTGGGACAATCGAATAAATTGTTTTCCATTTACACTAATATTCAAGAATTCTCGGTAGGTTTCTGCAATTTAAATAAGAGAAGCTAATGATATTTATTGTTATTATAACCACTAGCCTTAATCTAATGATGGCAAAGGTAAAACGTCCCATTGCTGGACGTAGGCCTCCTCATTCATAGGAGAGAGGGTTTATAGAGCATAAACCCATCACGCTTCTCTACTGCATAGAACACAAGCAAAGCAAGGCCTTTGGGAAGAATACAGGATCGGATTTACCTTCCGGTCTTCGGTTTTTGCAACTTCAGATTTTCGGTTCTTACAGGTTCTGGTGGAGTTCGGGTCTTCAGTTTATGAGGGATAGGTTCTTCAATATTCAGAGTTTTGATCGTCAGTGTTCAGTGGCTCAGCTCTTCAAGGTTCAATGCTTTGGTTTGGTTCTACAGAGTTCTGGGATTTTCAATGCTCGCAAGCCGCTCTCCGATCCGGAGTCTGATGTAAATGTGACTGAATGTGAAAGAGTCTGAACCATTGGAGTGTCCATTCATACTAATCTCCCACCCAGCACGCACATGCGGTAATGGCAAGGGGGAAAAAGGGCGAGCGCGGGTGCTGAGGTAGGTGCGGGAGGGATGTCGCAGGCGATTGATCAATCAAAATTAATAATGGCGACACGCTAAGCTCTAAATATATTAATTACACCAATTCTAATTTAATATTCACAGTTAAAACATAACAAATTCTGTTATATTCGCTAGTTGTATATAAATATATTAGGTAACTAATATATAATGATGAATGTCGCGCTATATTTTGACGGCCTTGCTGGCACAGTGGGGCAAGAACCAGTTTTGCTTGCAGATGTGCTGGATTCGATTGTCGTTAAGCAATTTAGGGTATTTAGGACATTTTCTAATCTGTCTGAGTCTGTGACTAGAAACTACTCTACGAGCAAGAACGTACTGCGAAGCAGAGTTTTATGTTCCAGTACGAAGCTGTACTATAACAGGCAAATTCCTTCTATATAAGCGCTTTCTCCACCGTAAACTGTATCACCAGTTACCATCAGGTGTGATCACAGTCAAACGCTAACCTGTCACAAATAAAAAAATATATAAATACGAGGTGTGTTCAAAAAGTATCGCAAATTTTGAATTTTCGCGGGTTACGTATATTCGAATTTCGAATTTTTTGTAGCGTTATGTTGGTACTCATTTCTCTCACTTATGCCGACAAGCTCGGCCATTTTGAATGTTCATTTAATTGTTGACAGCTGCTTTGCTTGCACGTGTTTTGGATCGTCTTCGATTTTTACCTATTCAAAAAAATGGATCAAAGAACCTGTATCAAATTTTGTGTGAAAANTTCAGTTCATGAGGGTTAGGTTCTTCAATATTCAGAGTTTTGATCGTCAGTGTTCAGTGGCTCAGCTCTTCAAGGGTTCAATGCTTTGGTTCGGTTCTACAGAGTTCTGGGATTTTCAATGCTCGCAAGGAGTCTAAGGTAAATGTGACTGAATGTGAAAGAGTCTGAACCATGGGAGTGCCTATTCATACTAATCTCCCACCCAGCATGCACATGCGGTGGTGCCAAGGGGGAAATATGGCGAGCGCGGGTGCTGAGGTAGGTGTGTGAGGGAGGGTCGCTGGCGATTGATCAATCAGAATGAATAATGGCAACACGCTAAGCTCTAAATATATTAATTACACCAATTCTAATTTAATATTACATACACAGTTAAGACATAACAAATTCTGTTATATCCGCTAGTTGTATATAAATATATTAGGTAACTAATATATAATGATGAATGTCGCGCTATATTTTGATGAACTTGCTGGCACAGTGGGGCAAGAACCAGTCTTGCTCGCAGATGTGCTGGATTCGATTGTCGTTAAGCAATTTAGGATATTTAGGACATTTTCTAATCTGTCTGAGTCTGTGACTAGAAACTACTCTACGAGCAAGGACGTACCGCCAAGCAGAGTTTTATGTTCCAGTACGAAGCTGTACTATAACAGGCAAATTCCTTCTTTATAAGCGCTTTCTCCACCGTAAACTGTATCATCAGTTACCATCAGGTGTGATCACAGTCAAACGCTAACCTGTCACAAATAAAAAAATATATAAATACGAGATGTGTTCAAAAAGTATCGCGAATTTTGAATTTTCGTGGGTTACGTATATTCGAATTTCGAATTTATGTGTTATGTTGGTACTCATGTCTCTCACTTATGCCGACAAGCTCGGCCATTTTGAATGTTCATTTAATTGTTGACAGCTGCTTTGCTTGCACGTGTTTTGGATCGTCTTCGATTTTTACCTATTCAAAAAAATGGATCAAAGAACCTGTATCAAATTTTGTGTGAAAAACGAAATTAAGTGCGCGGATGCATTCCGAATGTTGACTGTGGCATACGGAGAAGCTACCTTGGACCGAAGCAACGTTTATCGGTGGTACAAAATGTTCTCAGAAGGCCGAGAAGATGTGAACGACGAAGAGCGTGCCGGACGCCCGAGCACTTCAAGTGGACAAAATTAAAGATTCAAAAAAATATCAAAATTTTAACTATTTTTGAAATGCCTATATCTTTCATAAAAATGGTCGCATCGAAGTAAAATAAAATGCAATTTTAAGCTTGAAGTTTCTAATTTTAAGACCTCGCAGAATACTTTTTCCAAGTTACACCTATTTTATAAAATTAACGAATATAATGAGAAAAAATTTGAATTATTTATCGATTTTATTTTTGGTGTACGGAGTCGAAAATTGTTTTTTCTAAGATAACCACTATATGGATTGGAAAGGCTGTTTTTTCAGCTTCAATTTCAATGTTTTTTGGCCTCAATACGATAATTTTTCGCTGAGTTATCTGACTTTGAATCGCGATGTAGCATACTTTAAAGGGAGTCCACTATGTCGCGCTATTAACGAAGGTACACTATTAGTGTGTCTATGATGAAAAAAACGTGACCCTTTAAATATTCCCGGTAGTGTATTACTTGATATTTGTACATATTCCCTTTAAAACGATGTCAAAAGGGCTCCTCGTAACAGATAATTCTCGGATTAAAGCGAAGTGCATAATCAGACAGGGGTTTTACATCCAGATTCGCACGACACATCGCAGAATTAATTTTAATAAACCCGCCTCTAGAGGCGGTTTAAGACATAAGCGTCTTGCTTTTATCATTTAACTTCGTATTTTATGAAAAACGATTAAATTGAACGTTGTGGTATAAAAGATGCAGTGACTAAAAAGTCAAGAGTGAATGGGAACGTTCCTGGACGAAATCCAGGACATTTTGAATAAGGGCCAGGTCAAGAATACTCTAAAAAGATAAACTTGTACGAAAGGTTTAATGAGAGTGAAAGAAGCGAAGGAGATATGCAAAGATCGTGGCAAGTAGAAGGACGTGGTCTACCCCGAAGGGAATGAGGCGTTGTGTTATGTATGTATGTACGATTATATTACGTATATTGCTGCGGCTTGATGCCGACGAGTTCCGGAAGATCAAAGCCCTGGCCAACCAGGTTCTGGTCGAAAAGTGGATATGCTTAATCCTTGGGGTCCACAATAGCGGGAGTGGCTACTGTAGTGACAATCCGTCCTCCCCTTGAACGATGCCTTTCCAAGGAGCATGGAATATTTTCCTACAGTACTGGTACATGTTCTGACCGGACATGGATGCTTCGGAAAGTTCTTTCACCAAACCGGCCGGGAGAAGTCACTGCTTGCCCTTAGTTTGGGCAGCTGTCAACTCGGCCCATCACACTGTGGCAGATTGTGCACCATGGCGACCTGGACCACCAGAAGGTGACACAGAGTGGCGGCTACCTCACGTTGAGGAACATTATGGGCGCGGTGCTCTCCACTGAGAGATAGTGGGAGGAAATGGGTGGAAGTGGCCTTCTTTTTTAATTGACAGTATAAATGATGGAAACCCACGAGAAAGAAAGGAAGAATGCAATGGATCCTCCCTCTCACCGCCGAAGGAGGCGGGGTACTAGACGGCCCATGTCTGCGCACCCTCCCGTCTCCGTAAACCTTCAATCAAACCCATTCGCGACACTAGGGTAGAATGCAAAAGCTAAACCCCTGATGCCTCATTCATTGATGAAGAAGGTTCCGCCAGATTTAAATGGGTATTGCAAAATCTCCTCCACCAAATTAACTTGGTATAAAAGGCAAATTTGCATGTGAAAGTATGTATGTATGTATATATACCGTACCGTACGTACGGCTGGACTGGTTCTGACAGAGCTTCCACTCACATATAGATGATAAGACAGCCGAAATTATACGGCTGAAACCGCAAGGTAAAACAGCTAGCCAGCAAATTTTTCCATTAATTAATAACCTAAACAACCCCTCTATTATGCAAATACAACGTTTATCAATTTTCTCAATCACGGATTTGCATACTCACCTAATTCCATTGAAGCCAACGGCCAGCCATTTTACGTGGACCACATGTCAGTTATAATGTTAGAATTGCAAATAGCTGTTTTACTATATACCGTCGTAATTAGTACAAAGACATACAATATGCAACGTATAAAAGGTCAACTTTCATTTTAGACACTTTGGCGTTTTTGTAGTTTCGATTACATCACCCCATTCATCAATCAAGGTCATCGTTTATTAAACAAAGATAATAATAAAATCCCAGAAGACGATCCGGAGATGTCAATAAAGAAATATATGACCTTTTATTAGACAAAGCTAATAATGAAGCCCCAGAAGACGATCTGAAAATTGTATTGAATAAATACAGGACCTTGTATTAGACAAAGCTAATAATAGAGTCCCAGAAGATGATCTGGAAATGTCATTAAATAAATACAAGACCTTTTATTAGACAAAGCTAATAAAAAAGTCCCAGAGGACGATGTGGAGATGTCATTAAATAAATACAAGACCTTTTATTAGATAAAGCTAATAATAAAGTCCCAGAAGACGATCTGGAAATGTCATTAAATAAATAGAAGACCTTGTATTAGACAAACCTGATTATAAAGTCCCAGAAGACGATCTAGAGATGTCATTAAATAAATACAGGACCTTCTATTAGACAAAGCTAATAATAAAGTCCCAGAAGACAATCTGGATATGTCATTAAATAATTATATGACCTTTTATTAGATAAAGCTAATAATAAAGTCCCGGAAGACGATCTCGAGATGTCATTAAATAAATACATGAGCTTTTATTAGACAAAGCTAATAATAAAGTCCCAGAAGACGATTTGGAGATGTCATTAAATAAATACAAGACCTTTTATTAGACAAACCCAATTATAAAGTCCCAGAAGACGATCTGGAGATGTCATTAAATAAATATATGACCTTTCATTAGACAAAGCTAATAATAAAGTCCCAGAAGACATTCTGGAGCTGTCACTAAATAAATACATGACCTTTTATTAAACAAAGCTTTATCGTAAAACGTTTCAATATTTCTCGTTCTCCGCTTTAAACTTTAGACAGTGACCAGAGCTTTTTGTCTACGACGCTGAATTACCCCTTGTGGGGTAAAAGAGCAGTTTTTCGGGCAGATTTTAATAAGCGCAAGCCTGGAGTACGATTTCATTTGTGCTGTCGTCAGCACAACCACCACTGGCAGGCTTTTACTGATTAAATAATACCTTATTCTCATAATAGTATTCAGTCATTAGGGTATATTATAACTAATAGGGTTTATTTGTAACACTACAGCGTTTGTTGCTTATATTTGGATCGTCAAATACAAAGGTATTTTCACAAATTAGTTTCAATGTGAGACTGTTTTTTTATTATTATAACCAACCTTTGGTTCCTTTATAACATAAGGTTACAATCTAGTCTTACAGACTAATTAGTAATAATGCCAAAAAAAGCACCACACTACACTGTACTGTGTCACTGCACATTCACTAAATCAAAAGGTTTTGTACTTTTGGGTCTTCTCTTTGTCCGTGTGATATCGAGAAGTTTAGCAGCTTCAGGATTCGCGTGATGGCGAAGTCTTACAGACTAATTAGTAATGATACCAAATAAACCACCACACTACACTGTACTGTGTCACTGCACTTTCACTAACTCAAAAGTTTTTGTTCTTTTGTGTCTTCTCTTTGTCCGTGTGATATCGAGAAGTTTAGCAGCTTCGGGATTCACGTAATGGCGAAGTCTTTGGTAATGAGCTTTGGCAATTCTTTCGATGTAATTATTAACTAGCTCTATGTTCAGGTTCTTTTGAAGAACGCTATTACTTATGTACCAAGGTGTATTAACAATGTCCCTAAGTATTGGTATTGGAAGAAGTGTTTTGGAATTCTTATATAATTTTGCGATTGCTAGGTTTGATACAAAGTTGAAGACCGTGTGTCCAAACTGGTATTAGGACCGTTTTGTGTCGCCGTTTCAACCGCCATCGGTTGAAACGGCGACACGGTCCTCTGCTTGACATAGTTCTCACGTAATGACCTCCACAAGACCCGAAATTGCGCCGCCTGGCTCCATCGACTACCAGCGACCCTCTTTATATCACCGGTCCACCTTGTGGGGGGTCTGCCTACACTACGCCGTCCGGAGCGGGGTCGCTACTCCAACGTCCATCGGTCCTTCGGACTATGTGCCCCGCCCATTACCACTTCAGGTTCCCGATTCGTAGGACTATGTCGGTGACTCTGTCGGTCGGTTCTATTACGGTTCTCTTCATTTTTGATTCGATCACGTAGAGAAACTCCGAGCATTGCCCTCTCCATCGCACTGAGAACCGTGGGGAAGGGGTGTAAGGGGGCAATGCGTCCCAATCCGTTTCTCCAAACGCCAACTTTACTCTGGTGACCGACAAATAGCGGTATAACCATTCTGTATATCTGACTTAAATGCCACAGACCGCTAACGGGCAGCAGCGTTATAGGTGCGAGAAGGTCAGCACTGCGATTACCAACCCGCCTGCCAAGCGTGGGGATTATTGGCACAACCACAGAAATTATGATGGCAAGGCAGAACCGCCCCCAGTCCCCGTCAACCCCGCTATTCCTAGCTCTGGCAGCGGTTATGGTAACGGCGAGGCAGGGGGTGCTAAGAATCTCCGATAGAGACTCCGCTGCCAACCCCGACGACTTGACTGTTTTATGTAGTAGTAGCTTATTGGATACTATCAGTGCTAAATACCTTCCACATTGCCAATACAGCTCTATATATGTGACTGATGATGACATTGGAGAATAACTTACAATCTAAAGTTACGAGGGTTACTTTGCGTGTAACCCTGAGAATAATAAAATATATTTAATATTGTAATTAATACAGAGGTATGAATAATATAGCTTGATTATTATCGGCGCTATTATTAACTTTTGTGTTATATAGCTTTGCATTTAGGTTTAAATGTTTTTTTAAATTTTGTAGTTGTTTATTTTACCTTCTTTGTGACTTCGTTAGTATTTAGAACCTAGGATATAGTTTCAATATAGTATTCTACTTTTGTAATTTTAAGGCAACTGTCGCAAGGGTGTCTGTGAAGTAAGGTTTTCCCTGAAAACCAGCGTCGCAGCTTGCTGCGGCTTCGAGCTGAGTGGCGAACCTTATTTGCTTCACAGATATATATTTCTTCTTCTTTTTTATATTATTTATTGTAAAAAGTGTGAAAGCAAATAGAAATTTTATTTATTTATTTATTTATGATCTCAAGGTCCACGTCTCAACACCATAGAGAAATATTGAAAGGACGAGGCTTCGCAGTAGTCTAATTTTAGTTTTAAGAGATATTCGCCTATCCTTCCAAGTTTCTGTGGAGCTGAGAGACGTTCTTTGCCATTCCGATACGCCTCTTCACTTCGATTTTGCTTTCGACTGCATCCCTATTGAAGCAATTAAAAAAAAGCTAATAATAACAAAATCAGGTGACACGGTTTGTTGTTATAGCTACATATCTGTAGTGGCAACACTACATTTATTTATATATATACACTTACATATTGTAGAATAATTTTATACCTTGTTTTTACTGAGAATATAAATAGAATAAATATACTAGGATAGACATTATGAGATAAATATATCATAAATATTGTAAAATTAATTAACAACGGACGGACAGACCAGTACATCTCATTTTTGTACACGTAGCAGTGCGTAAGCGCCATTACCATCTCATGTGGTCGTAGGGCACTGCGTACCCTCAGACCCTGTCCCAGGTAGTTAAAGCAACCACGTCTCGAAATCACTCTCTAGTTATATTTCTTGTCTCGGTAAATACGCGTTGCTACTTATATATTTATAAACGTAATATTTATAATAGTGTCTCCTCTATCCTTACAACCAGCTTAACGTAACCATCATCCAATCCCTTTCAGTACAATCCTTCTGACTCAAAAAATAAAAGTAAAAGTGCTTTATTGGTGTAGTCTTATTCACATTACCCAAACATCGCACGTCGCGTCACTGGTGATCCTACATCACCTCACTAGCGACCTACATCGCTTTATATCTATCATTCCCAACTGAAATTTAATTACACCACTGGATAGCTAAAGGAACAAAGAATTTATTACGGTAAGTAAGGTCTGTAGCACATCGCGCGCGGCACCAGGGGAAGCCCCGATATGAGACATACGTAAAACAAACGGCCATATCCATAACACAGCCACATCCCATTTTTTAAAAATCCGGCTAAACTAAGCCAACTTAATTTAGTTATTTAATAATCGTATTTCGCGAACTTTTGGAAGCTTACGTAAGATTTCTTCTTATGCGAGTCTTAAAGGCGAATAAATTGACTTCAAATTTTAACCGACTTCAAAAAAAGGAGGAAGTTATCAATTCGTCTGTATTATTTTGTTTTATGTTTGTTACCTCGTGTCTCCCGACTGTATGGACCGATCTTGATGATTTTTTTAAAATGAAAGGTGGTGCTCATCATAGGTTCCCATATTTTTTTAATCCAGTTCTGATGATGGCATCCATGAGAAAACCGGATGTCTTAAATTTGCGTAAGCATGTGCGCGACAAATGGACGAATAACTCAAGATCACGCTAACCGATTTCGATGATTCTTTTTTTATTAGAACGGATATACTTCAAGGGTTGATTTGTGATAGTTTGGTCAGGTTCTGATGATGGAATCCATGACAAAGTGACGGAACTCTTCAATTCTTGGGAGCAAATGAACGATACTCGGCAGAATCTTCTATAGGCTATCCAGGTATTTGAGTTGCCTACCATAACTTCGGTATGGTCATGTGCTAGTTGTAGTTAAATATGAAGATCAATGGATCTCCTCAACGGCTTACAGTAAGGGCGCGGTTTATGGCAAAGAAATATAAGTGTCTGTAATCAAATAGCAATGAGCTTACGTTTGTTACTACATTGTAACACGTTTACTTCAGATTCACTAAAAATCAAAAAATAAATAAATAAATTACCAAAAAAAGAACCGCCTTCAGAACAAACTTACATATATATTAATTTGCTCTAAAAAGTAAGAAATAATTGCGTATTCTTTTATATTGTTCTTCGTATTGTTATATTCGGAGTCGGTGTCAGTCAAGGAAGATGTTCCCCGCGTGTCCTCTTGGCAGCTCCCTCGTCTCTCCCACCTAAATCCATTTATGTAGGTACCTCGGCGAACCTGAAGTGGCACTGGGCGGGGCACATAGTCCGACGGACGGATGGACGTTGGGGCCCGAAGGTGCTGGAGTGGCGACCCCGCACCGGGCGGCGCAGTGTAGGAAGACCCCCACAAGGTGGACCGACGACATAAAGAGGGTCACCGGGAACCGCTGGAACCAGGCAGCACAAGATCGGGTCTGGTGAACGTCATTACGTGAGACTTATAATAATATTATTTATTTAGCAACAAAGGCTCAAATACATCCATAAGAAATTTTTCACAGATTTTTCGTAAATAACTTACACACTATGTCCAGCAGTGGATGTCCATCGGTTAAAGCGACGACGACGACACACTATGATTGTTACAATAAAGGAACTGTATATTTTTGTCATAAATGTACCAATTACACACACAGTGTTTATTAAAGGCCCGAAAATAAAAGGACTGTATGTTTTCTCAGAAATGTACCAATTGCATACACAATGTTTATTATAAGGCCAGAAAATAAAAGGACTGTGCATTTTTCACATAAATTTAGTAATTCCACGCACTCTATTTACTATAAGGCCAGAAAATGAAAGGACTGTATATTTTGGTTATAAATTTACTGATCGCCCAAACAATGTTTATTGTAAGGCCAGAAAATAAACTGTATATTTTTGTCATAAACTTACTAACTGCACAGACATTATTGGTGATAGGAAAGGAAATAAAAAGACTGTATATTTTAGTGATAAATGTACTAATTGCACACACAATATTGTTGGAAGAATAGGAAATAAAACAACTGTGTATTTTAGTGATAAATTTACTAATTGCACACACAATATTTAAAGTGCATCAATAATACGTTTCACATACCCGTTTCGTGTTGGCATCGCCACAAGTTGCATTTTTCGAAGGAACACATACGATATACACACAAATAAATTCACTAAGATATTAATAATTTCATTAATATTGCCTTTTTAGATGTAGTAACTGTAAAATACTCAAAGAAACTTAAAATGTACATATTCTTCATATCAAATGCTTTTTATATTCATTTATTGAATTCCAAAATCAAACATGCTTGATATCAACTACTATTTTTATTCAACTATATGTTTATTTGAATTTCAAAATCAAACATGGTTGTTATAAACAGTTATTTTTATTCAAACATAAGATTTATTGCATTCCAAAATCAATTGCTATTTTTATTCAACTATAAGGTTATTCGAATTTAAAATTCAAACATGCTTGGTATCAACTGATATTTAAATTCAACTATGTTATTTGAATTTCAAATTCAAACATGCTCGATATAAACAACTATTTTTATTCAACTATAACTTGTATCTGAATTTGTAATTCAAACATACTGGGTATCAACAGTTATTTTTATTCAAATATATGGTTATTTGAATTCCAAAATCCAATATGTAGCTATTTTTTTGAAATCATTTTTTATTTAATTCTAATTTCAAACATGGATTATTGCAATTGACGATTTAATTATATTGATACTGTATATAAAATCTACACTTAGTAAATTGAATCAATGGATATTATACATGTTAATATAATTATTCAATAATTTAGATAGATCTAGGTTATTTTGTGGAGTTAATTGTTTATGTAACTATTTGTTAGAATTTTTAAAAGCTATCCTTTTGAATAAATATAATTATACCAGTAAACGCAAATTTTTATCATTCTTTATAACATTATGAATTGACAAGCTGCTTATTAATTTCAAATAATACATCAAAGTGGAGCTGCACCAATTACACAGGACAGAAAATTTTACATTTTTAGATAACCGATCAAATAGTTGGAGAAACAATTTAGAATATCTTTGTAGTTGGAGATTTTGTTATGAAACATGAAACTCATGTAAACTGATGAAATATCAGTTTATTTCCAATAAATAAAGTTTTAATCAAAGTTTCTTTTTGTTAAATCTTGATTCTGCTGAATTAAATTTATACGATATCTATATTGATTTATAAAACAATGAAATTCATAAAGTCTGATGATTTTTCTTATCTTTTTTCTCTTTTGTTAAAACTTTTTATTGGTTTTTAATATCCTAAACAGTTTTGATTCTACTAAATTAAATTGATATAAATTCTGTGTTTTTGATTCATAAAATAATGAAAGTCGTGTAAACTAATGAATTTTTCAGTTCAGTCAGTGAAATAACTTTGAGTTATTGGATTGGAAACGTCAAATTAATTGCGTCGGTCGAATCAGAGATGGAGTTGCGATCGCATTTGATTATTTGTAGACTTGTTATCGATTCTATCCATAGACATTGACGTATGGCTGGGTGTTAGCTAATCTGGTCGGAGGAGACCCTTTACTGGAGAGCTCGGTTCGGTTTGATGCTCAACAGTGAGCTTGGATGGAAGGCGATTGCCGTCTTTTGCGAGACCGTCATCCCGCTAAAGTAGAGGCAAAGGGAGGAGATGCGGCTGATGTCCTCCATCTCCACTATTCCCCTCAGTAAACCGTAGATCCTCATAGGTGGCTTCACCTGGGTCACTAGCGTATAATGCGAAATGAGACCCACTAGTGTTCTCATCCAAGGACGGGGAGGAATCCGCTGGGTTTGAGTTGGTATTCTGGTTACTTTAGCGAGTCCCACACTCCAAATTGGAATATCTTCTTACGGGATGCATAAAATCTTTTCCCAACGACACAAAAATGGAAGGTATTTTATGACAATTTTATAAATGGACAAGCGTTTTGGCAAGAAGTCAATGTCCTCGACAACCCCGACGACTTGATTACAACTGACAATATTCTCTTTCAAGTAGAGGCATGTCCTATATGAATTTTAAGGGGAACGCTGTTCCAAGCCCAGGTTCAGTCTCACATGAGACGTCCTTGAAGCAGCGATTCCAGGAGGACTTCTTACCGATCTTGATTACACTATCCTATTCTGACCGAGTACCAATTTAACAAGGTTGAGCGACTATAGAATTTCTCGATTCGGTTCATATTTGGATTACGTAAATATGACCATGTATCAGAATTTCCAGAGAAGTTCAAGGTGCCTACACTTATGTCACTTAATCCTGGTGCTCCAGTCTTTCTCAAAGAACATTTTGTCCATAACGATTCGGACTGGTGTTTATGGCCATCCCGGGCCTTAAACTAAATATTATTCCGCACAAAACTATGTTCTTTGGGCAATTTTCGTAACAAATTTCCCTATCCCTAATGTTGCATGGCAGAAGAACAGAGAAGAAAGTCGCTACTTAGGCGATAAGGTTGCCTTTTTCCTCCGCCCCCTTCCCCCTCTCTCCCCTCTCCCCCTTTCTCTCTCTCTCTCTCTCAAGGGTTCGCCTCTGCAAAAGCCAATAGGAAGAACTAAAGACACTCAAAACAAAAAAAAAGCAAGAAGCCATTTGCTTTTAGACGTACTATTACGATCAAGCAAGCAAGCATCTCTGAGATCACCGCATTTCTAATCAGGAATAATCTAAATATGTGATTTTGTTGTTGTTGTAAAAACAGTGTTTTTTTTAACAATCTTAATTATACCAATGCAATTTACACGATTTCTTTGTTATTGTGCTAGAATTCGAAATTCTCACTACAAAACATTGCGATATAACTTCGACGGTGAATTTCATTTATTTCCTACGGTTATAGATAACAAAATTCGTGCTTAAATGCTTTTAACATTAGAATTATTTCTACTAACTAACGCTATAATTAAAGCCAAACTTTTTACATGAAATATACGCTATAGGAATCAAACTAACCATCATAGACTCCTAAACGTGTGTTATTTTTTAATATTGAAATAAATTTTAACTAAAACAGATCACCTAATGTTTAATGAATAATTTATCAAACAAATTATTGTTTATCTCGTCTTAACGGTGATTCAACAATTTCGGATTATATGTAAAGGAAATTACAATATTATTACTAATAACATAAAAAAGCTGCCTGAAAGCTGCCTAAAGAATACATTCATAAATTATTTTAGAATATCTTTGATGTGTTTCTAATCGAATCGATAATCGTAATATTACATTTCTGAAATCAATCGATTCGCTTTTATAATCTGGTTGTAAGAACTCGCAATAGAATCGATAAACGTCATAAGTCGCTGAAAATTTTAGTATCGATTTTACAAATTGCTTTTAAATTATGATAAAATAACCAATAACCATAATATTACATTGCTGAAAACAATGGAATCGATTTTATCATCTGGTTGGATGAACTCGCAATAGAATCGATAATCGCCATAAGACGCTGAAAATGTTAGAACCGATTTTACAAATTGCTTTTAAATTATGATAAGTTAACCAATAACCGCAATATTACATTGCTGAAATCAATCGAATCGATTTTATAACCTCTTTGGATGAACTCGCAATAGAATCGATAATCGTCATAAATCGCTGAAATTGTTAGAGTCGATTTTATAAATTGGTTTTAAATTCTAATAAAATAATCAATAACCGCAATATTACGTCGCTGGCATAAATGGAATTTTACAAACTAATTGAAAGAATTCACACTAAAATCGATAATCGCAATTTTACGTTGCTGTAATATTTAGAATCGATTTTATAAGCTGCTTTAATGTTCTAATAAACCAACAGATAATAGTCCCTAAGTACTAAACGTAGTCACTTATAATTTCAATTACGATTAGTATAATTTTATAGGCAAGAATTATTCCTTATTGTATATATTAAACTTATTCTAAATGTATCACAATACATTATCATGTGTTCTCACTTTTTTTTTTTAAATCAGCATCAAAAAGCTGAAAACGTAGTGAAAATATTAAACTATGTATTGGTAAAATCAGTTAGTTATTTGTTCTACCAGGGAATCATGAAGTGACTAAACAAAAGGGAATAAAAACCCCCAGAGGAAAAAGGGAAACTTTCGGTGGCTCTACAACTCCCTATAGAACCGAGTTAACCTAGAGTATTTAATCCTACTCAACCAGAATATCTGCCCTTTAACATGGTCCTTCGAGCCAGATCGTGAGGATTTTGATATGCTATTGGTTTGGATAATATTTCCTTACATATTGTACTTAGATCCAATATAAAGCCTTGGGTTTGAACTAGAAAACTTAAAGAAGTAGAAGCGCTGTTTGATACTGATTGTTCCTATAACATTCAATTTATAATAATTGATCAAATACCGTGAAAACTAAGCTTGATCTACGGGAAGATTTCACTGAATGCAATATGTTTAGTAACCTCGCATTTTGTCTACTTAAATTAAGGAAGGAAAGGAAGGAAGTCTCATTAGACTATATAGTGAAATATAACTTCTTTGGCCTAACTAAAAGACTACTCGGGAAGAGTTTACGACACCAATATGTTATTTGGGCAGTCTTTGGTTTATGGGGAGCGAAATTCGTTATATTACTTTATATTTAATTTACTTATAAATCCATCAATATACTTCAATATCGAAACATCATATTATATTCTGAACATATTTCGTTATACAATGTTGCTAAAATAAATTCAATTTGTTGTGACACAAATCTTAGTTCAGAGGGAAGTTAGTTACTTGGACTAAATTGAGTTTGTTAAAACATTAACGTCAATTATACGTTTTAAAAGTAATTAAGTTACTTGGAATAAATTGAGTTTGTTGTCAAATATATGTTGATTATAAATTTCAGGGGAAACTTAGTTATTTGAACTAAATTGAGTTTGTTGTCACGTAAATGTTGGTAATCAGTTTCAGGGGGGAACTTAGTAACTTGGTCGAAATTGAGTTTGTTGTTAATTATAAGTTTCAGGGGAAACTTAGTTATTTGAACTAAATTGAGTTTGTTGTCACGTAAATGTTGGTAATCAGTTTCAGGGGGAACTTAGTTACTTGGTCGAAATTGAGTTTGTTGTTAATTATAAGTTTCAGGGGAAGCTTAGTTATTTGAACTAAATTGAGTTTATTGTCACAAAAATGTTGGTTATAAATTTCAGGTTAAACTTAGTTACTTGGAGTAAATTGAGTTTGTTGTCAGATAAATGTCGGTTTTAAGTTTCAGGGGTGAACTTAATAACTTGGACTAAATTGAGATTGCTATTATATAATTTCCGGTTATCAAATTCTATTTGAATTGATAAGCTAACCTTGTTTTTTACGATTTTTGTACGTACCGACATTATCAATCTCGACCTTCATTATGAATCGAGATTTACTTCGATAAGGTCATAAGACGAAATTGTTATGGAATTTAATTACTAAGCTAGTCTTGTTCTTTATGACTGCAAACGTATCGACATTATCTATTTACTTTCATCGTAGCTTTATTTCGATAACGTCACAAAATCCAATTTTAACGAAACTGAATTTTTAAATTAACCTTCTTTTTTGAGACGGTTATATGACTTTATCAATCTCTTTATATCTTTTCTTTATTTCCATAACGTTACAAAACGAAATTGGAACGAAATCTGGTTACTAAGTTAACCTTTCCTTTACGATGGATATATACCGATATTATCAATCACCCATTTTCGTAACTTTATTTCGATAACGTCATAGGACAAGATGTGTAATAAACATGATATAACATTGAATCATCTAAATATATTCCCAAATGACTTCATAAATGTTTAAGGCAATTTCGTAATTATTTTGTTTTATGGCGTTTTCGAAATAAACGAGAAAAATAAAAATAGTGTAAAACATCAATTGTAGTATATTAATTGTAGTTGCCCGTGCAAAGTTTTTAGTTTTCATTATATCTAGACAAATAACAATCCCTACTTTTATACTTTAGATATATTTTTACAGTAAAAGTGTCATCTAGCGAGTTAAGTCACATGTTTACTACTTCACTTGTTTAAAGTCATTTAATAATTATTTATTTTATTATTTTGGTGCTCGAACGACTTTACCTATAAGTTTTTGCAAATATTAACATGATTGATTAATTAATTTTAATTAAATTTGTTGTGAACACGTTTACGTATTATAAGTTACATTACTGGAATAAGATTTTATGATTTTATAACGAATATTTCAACAACATTTGGTGCTTTTATTTCTAAAACGGCACAAAACAAAATTTTACTGAAATCACATTAAATCATATAGGAATCGTTCGTGCACATTCAAAGTTTTTTATAAAACCTGGTATACGAATATTATGGAATAATTATCGACAACAAGAGGTATTAAGGTATATCTCGCCTACAAAGACAATTGAGGACTTTACATTTCATCTTCCACACTGATTTGAAGAAAAACGATGTTTAAATCTAGAACACTAGAGAATTCCTTCAGTGGTAATTGTATAATTTCTCACTCTCCCTCTCTTTCATGTCTCTATATCCCTCTGATATATACAAACTGAATTCACTGTAAAGTATCATTAATGCATCTATTCTTTTATTCCAATTGAGATAAATCAATGCCTCTAATCTGTTACACTAATGCATCTATTCTGTTATAGCAATTCAGACACATCAATGCCACTATTCTGTTATACCAATTCAGACACATCAATAACTCTATTCTGTTACACTAATGCATCTATTCTGTAATAGCAATTCAGACACGTCAATGCCTCTAATCTGTTATACCAATTCAGACACATCAATGCCTCTATTCTGTTACACTAATGCATCTATTCTGTAATAGCAATTCAGATACATCAATGCCTCTATTCTGTTATACCAATTCAAACACATCAATGCCACTATTCTGTTATACCAATTCAGACACATCAATAACTCTATTCTGTCACACTAATGCATCTATTCTGTTATAGCAATTCAGACCTCAATGCCTCTATTCTGTTACTCTAATGCATCTATTCTGTAATAGCAATTCAGACACATCAATGCCTCTATTCTGTTACACTAATGCATCTATTCTGTAATAGCAATTCAGAGATGTCAATGCCTCTATTCTGTTATACCAATTCAGACACATCAATGGGACTATTCTGTTTCACTAATGCATCTATTCTGTTATAGCAATTCCGACATATCAATGGATCTATTCTGTTACACTAATGCATCTATTCTGTAACAACAATTCATTTATCAATTCAGTTACATCCATAAGTGTATTCCTTTACATCAATTGAACCTTTCAAAATAAATTGCATCAAATGAAACGCAATTTGTACTTTAAAATGAAGTTCAACTTAGATAAGTAGATTTTTTTAATAATGCCATATTTAGATTTTGACAAGCAATAAGTAGCTTAAATATGCAATGAAATGTTTATCCATAGATTAATCAAAGTCCTCAATTGTAGTTACAAAAGCAAAAACGACCTAAGCTGCAACATGTGTAAATATTACAACTATGATCTACGGAGAACATTCTAAAAACTTTATATACAACATTGAAACTAATTAATAAATGTACCACGAAATGGCAGTTGTTTTATTTTCACTAAGGTCGTTCTTGCTCTCACACTAACATTACACGTATTTTACTCACATATTAAGGGTTCAATGAATATCAGATAAATATAAGGCGTATCTAGATTATTTTTAGTTATTTTAGAATAATTCCTATATTAATATATCACCAAAAGTTTTCAATCGTAATCTACGTTATCTAATCGACGTTAGTCTATAAACTTTCACCTATAATCTAGATTGATTTCATCCTATTTAGAGCGATCGTTGGATATTTAGAATAGATTTATCTTATATTTAATATAAATTAGGTATTTTAGCTGCGAAACTCTCTTAAAATCTGTACAGTCCAAGTGTTATATCCAATAGTTGACATGAGGCTGTTGTCGTAAAATTTACGATAACGTAGCCAAAGTCATAAACGTCACGCCACTGAAACTGTGACGTAAAATTTACGACAAAATCTATTGTAAATTTAACGACGTCGTGATCAGTGTCGTAAATTTTACGACAACAAGTACCTAGGCCATTTAAATTGATTTTTCCCGTATTTATTAATTAACCTTTGCACGAGCGTGATTTTGTAAAGTTTATGACCCAGGGCGTACCGACGTCACATTTGTAACATAATTTGGCGTCATCTATATGATGCTTATTAATCCAATGCAGCCTATTAATAAGTACGTGCGTTTACAACAACGGGATCCATGTTGTAAGTTTTACGACGATGCATGCGGTGTCGTAAATTTTACGACAAAAGTCCATTAGATATCTTTTTCTCGAATTTCTATTCATCTTTGAGCGGATGAAGTCTTAAATTTTACGACTAAGGACGCGCCGACGTAAAATTAGCGACATAAAGTTTGGCGCCATCTATTTGATGCTTATTAATCCAATGAGGCTCATTATTAAGTCCAGGTTTGTTTTGTATCATAACACGGACGTGTTGTTGTAAAATTTAAGACTAAGGTTGCAGTATCATAACATTTACGAAAACAGCTGTTGTAAAGTTTACGACAAAGTTCGCGTTGCGTAAAATTTACGACAAAGTTCGCGTTGCGTAAAATTTACGCCTTAAAGTGCTGCGCTATTTGATGCTTATTTAACTTGACACTCGGATATTAAAAAACGAAATAATTGTATACGTAATTATTTAACCGTAAAATTAGCTAGTTTTAGTTTTAGAGGCGTCAGCATAATTGACACCACTTACATGACGAGTTTCCCGTTCTCTTTAACATCGCCATTGGCTTTTCCGTTTCCAAGTTGCTCAGTCGTCTGCTGTCTTCTCTCTTTCTTCAGACAACGATAGACGGGCGCCACCATTAGTATAACACCAGAAACCCCGATGAATACACCAGCCAAGTAGAAAGGCAAGTCGTATGAATTAGTTATATCGTAAACCCAACCTGGAAAGAAAATTAATTATACCGTTACTAACACAACGATGGCTCCTACGTATAAAGAGTCAAATCGCATTTGAATTTTTTTAAGTGAAATTCTTTAGGCGTATATGTTTAGTCAAGAAGATGTCCATAAAACCACATTCTATGACCATTCCATTATAGTGGAGGGGGCAAAATTGTGAATTGGTCTACCACGCAAAATTCAAGCAGCAAAATCATTGCTAGCATTTAAAAAATGCTAAAATAACATTTTCTTTTAAAGACTAAAGTTTAGACGATTTTATATTATTATCTATAATATAAAAATGAATCGCAAAATGTGTTGGTAAGCGCATAACTCAGCAACGCCTGGAACAATTTTGTCAATTCTTTTTTTTAAATGTTCCTTGAAGTCTAAGGGTGGTTTTTTATGTTCGAATAATTGCCGGGGAAACCCCCTAAAAACAGCCCTTTTCTGTTTCCCATACAAACTAAAATGTAGAGTCAATTTGGCCTTTATTGCTATTCAATAAAATACATGATAAGTACTCACTGTTGTCTAAGCAATGTAGGTGTGTTCCTAACGTCAAAGAGTCAATTAGCACCTTATTCCCGCCATACAAAGTTCAAAATCAATTGAATAGTCACAAAATGTAAGAGCTACATATATTTAGTACTGCTGTAATTTCATTTCAAAAATCATTCGTAAAACTAAAATCTGCCACATTCCAAATCTTTTTGACAGAACAAACTCTAGTTTTATGTATAAATTTATATATTTTTTAAATATATGTAAGTTTATAATTATATAAGTTATGTATTAATATGTAGATATAAGTATGTTTATGCCATTGCCCATCAGTTTCGATACACACTGCTTTTTAAAGCCAAAGGTTGTCTGGAAGAAATCGCTATTTAGCGATAAGACCGCCTCTTGTACATGTATTTATTAGTAAGTTAATATGTTAAACTGTTATTTCTTGATGTGCAATAAAATATACAAAGAAACAGCGTTTTTTATGCTAATTCGTTTGAAGGTTAGGTAGTTTTAACATTTACAAATAACATGTGGCATTTTTATTTATAATTCGCCATTTGAGATTTAAATAAACTATGTGTTAATTAGCGACAATTTTAATATTTTAATGACAAATTCATTAAACTCCTAACATATCTTTCTTTTTCCCTCCCTCTAAATTTCGGAAATCTATACTTTTAGATTTGTATAAATATTAACATAACTTAATAATTACTTGGCAAAAGTAATATCACTTTTGACATGTTTACCTTATACGCATGTACTTCTAGTTTTCTTTATTTTAAAAATTTTACCAAAGTCCACAGCTTTTAATAAAAACTAATAATTAATATAATTAAAATGTACTTCATCTTAATGTATGTGTGTAACTATGTGACTGTTATATTTGTATCTGTATGTGAGTGTGTGTATCTGTGAGCTTGTGGTTGTTTGTTTATGTGTGTCTATATGTCTGTATATTTGTGTCTGATTATTTATGTATGTGCGTGTTGTGTGTTTGTCGTATAAGCTGCTTGTGTTTATAACATATCATAAACTCACCAGCCAAAGGGGGTCCGATGAGGTTAGCCAATCCCTGCATCAGCAACAGCAAACCGTAGGCATTTGTAAACTTCTCTAACGTGATCTGCTCCACCAGTATAATACTGGTGAGGGAATAGTTCGCTGCTATGAAAGCTCCGAAAGCTCCAGAAGCAGCCGCAAGTCCCAGGTACGAGGTCAGCAGAGGCATAAACATAATAGCTACACCGCATAAAACCATGCAAACCGCGTAAACTAGACTCGGGTTTACGCATTTCCAATCGCCTATCCAACCTAGTAGAATCTGAAAATGAAGAAATAACTACCCTTCGTAAACCACAGTAAGAAAAGGATAACTGACTGATAGATAATCTAATTACACACTTACACACGTACGCACGCCCGCATGTACGTACGCACGCACCCACGCACGGACGCACGCGTGCACGCAAGTTATAATTAGTTTTAATAACGCATTTATTTTTACTTTTTATCTTAATTAATTATAAAGATAAGACGTATAATATATTGTAAAACTGGAAAGCCACTGACTCCTAAGTCACGGGCTTAATTAATTTAGGGGTCGAGTGAAATTTGATAATGTTTTTTTCTTTTTTAGCGAAATAAATCATTTGACAAACGACAATAAGTATTAGTGACTGCCTCATCGGTCTAGTGATTAGCATGTTCGATTACAGACATGTGGTCCTGGGTTCGAGTCCCGGGTTGGGCCAATTCGAAATCGATTTTGAGTTTTCTACTAAGATTTTCTCAATATTTGCCCGAAGTTGGGAAGTTGGCGGTGTGCACCGGAGGGTAAATTGAGCCGCCGGTCCTGCGCCTGATCTCTCTCCGATCGTGTCGGATTACCGTCACATTGGACTATGAGAGTGAAGGAATAGAGAGTGCACTTGAGTACTATGCCTTCCAATCCGCAGTGGAGCATTACCTTAATACGTATAAATATATGTATACAAAATACACTACAATCAATCAGTTAGTCGTTTCTTGTACACTCACACAGGCAGCAGCCGCGTGCGGTTCTTGACCTGAACGTCAGCTGATTGTGTTTAATTGTTTTTTTTATTAGTTAAGTAATGTATTCTTTATGAAACTATCGTTTCATTTAGCTGTACTAACATGACGGAGCATAAGTAATGCTAATTAAACGTTGTAAAATATGTTTTTTTAAATCAGGATCGATTTTTTTTGCATCCCATCATTAAAGGTGTCATTAGTACTAACATCTGTCTTCGTTTTCGGGAATAGTTTATATGTAGATAATGTTTCTTTCTTATATATTTAAATATATGTAACGTATTACTTTTTTTGCACACCGTATCTCTTCCCTTAAGGTCAGAAAGAAGCGTTTCAAAGCAATAAGACCGCCTATTGATCAACACTTTTAATTCAATTTAAGCTTCCTTTTATGTATCTTATGTTTAAGTACGGTGTGGTTCAGTAAATAAATAAAGTCGTTGTTAATATAGAAAAGAAATAGAGTCATGAATGAGACAGTCCGATGAGACGCTTGCTCGTTGACTACTGTACGGTTGTCAGTCGCGGTTGACTTACATATATGAACTGTTTTCGCGGCAAAATAACAAGTGCGTGAGTGTTTTATTTGTGTTCACGCTTTTTTATCGTCTAATCTTTCAAATTACAGTAATGTATCCCGTTTAGCTTTCCTTTTTAAAGGGTTTAAATTTATTGAGAGCAATCTCTAGAAGTTTCTCTAAAACTAAACGTATCTAGGAATCAAACCCGGTACTTTGTTATAGCCAGGTCACAGTTCGTTATATAAAGAGGTCGTCAAACCCCGAGCACGTGGAGTAATTATATAAGTGAATAACTCGTTATCTAGATTCAAATAGGTCAAATTACTTTATACTAGATAACATTGTTATTTATCATTTTAATTGTAGTAAATAATCTTGTCAGATACATCAGTGACGAAACTGTTTCACTAAGCAATCGTGCGAGCCGATTTTCGAGTAAAGTTAGGCAGATATCATATAGACTTATCTCATATGATTTTGTGTTTTTATTTCGGTAATTCAATCACTTTTATGTTTTTATTTTTGTAATTCAATCACTTTTATGTTTTTATTTATTGTAATCGGATAACTTTTGTTGTTAATTATGTAATTCGATAACTTTTATGTTTTTATTTAGTGTATTCCGATAACTTCAGTTGTTTATTATGTAATTGTAAAACTTTCATGTCTTTATTTCTGTAATTCAATCACTTTTATGTTTTTATTTATTGTAAGCCGATAACTTTTGTTGTTATTTATGAAATTCAATAACTTTTATGTTTTTATTTGTATTTTTCAATCAGTTTTATATTTTTATTTATTGTAATTCGATAACTTTTGTTTTTATTTCTGTACTTCGATAACTTTTACAATTATATACTTTTGTGTGGTGTTTAAATGCACATCGTTTGGATGATTTGGTTATACATATGGAAAGATTTATTCTTGATAAGTGGATCTGTGTAAAAATAACTCACCTCTCCGAACATATTGAGTATCCCAATAATGGATATGAGCATGGAAGACTGAGATTCGTTGAAGCCTATGCTCATCCCGCTGTCCGCGATGTATACGTACGGCACGTCGTACCACATGTACAACAGGAAATTAGACATCGCGAACACGAGGAACGCCGGGTTGCGGAAATGAGAGAAGTCCAGCACATCCACCGCCAGGTCCCAGAAATCCCAAAGTCCAGCGTACCATTGCACCTGGAAATTATTTATATGCCTGTGAACTCATCTGATTCAGCTTATTATGGTAACTGTAAAAACCTTAATGTATCTTTTGTTTCTGCGCAGAATTGATTCAGAATGTAAGTCTTTGTTAGTATTATTTATATAGTTTTCTAGATCTAGCTTATAACGGAATCCAGTACATCTGCCAGCGATTCGAATACCTCCACCAGCAAGGCCACAAAAGTGTAGCCTATATCAGCTTTTGTCAATGAAAGTCCTATCAAAATCACCTATGTAATATGACATATCTCCAGATATTTGCTGATGAACCTCCCTTCAAAAGCGGCTTGACCTTTTCAAGGTCAAAGTAACAAGTTGGAGAGTATAAATAAAATCTAACAGAATGAATCCAATCACAACTCAACCAATGTAATTTAAACAAGCGTACCTTTTCTTTGGCAATAGTTGTCATGGAATTCCTAAAAATGTTAGGACATGATGATGCTCGAAGTCTATATCTGTTTATATTCAACATGGCTCCTCGATAAGTTAAAGAGTGCCTGTGTATCCTTAAATCCTTTAAAAAGGCTGGCAGTTTCTTGGAAGACTCAGCTGGCTGTCTCTTCATCCAAAGTGATAGAGCAGCTTTTTCATTCAAATGCGATCTAGTCCCATGGTTTTCTGAGGCACTGGGTACAGAAGTTGGAGATAACGTCCCTGGGGAAGTTGTATTTGGTGACATTAATGACTTCGGTGGTGATTGCTCGTTTAGCCGACCACTGTCACTGAAACTTCTCGATGGTAACATAACTCCAGGGTAATTCTGTGCTAATATAGCATAGGCACGACCTCTGGCCGACATTAATTCAAAAGCTTCCAAGGAAACCCCCTCGCCTCCTGTCATGTACGTAGGCAAATCCACTAAGGAACTAAACTGTGGTACTATCGATGTAGCTACCGCTTCTATATCTACAGCATCGGTTACTTTAGTAGAACCGGCCGCACTACTTTTACTATCTGAAAAGCTATCTGCAGATGATCCGAAACGTTTATTTCGTTTCCTCTCTCGTCTGCGTTTCCTCTCTTTCGCCCTTTCCTCGTTCATAGTGGCTGTCCATGGCAAATCTCTGAATAGCAATCCGCACACAGCCATATTCAAAAACAGTCCAGCCAATATCAAGGTAGTTCCACGCCATCCGTACTCGTCCAATAAAAGATATGTCAAAGGAGCGAATACGAAAGTACCTATTCCACTACCGCATACCGATATACCAGTTGCGAGGGAACGTTTTTTCTCAAAATAATAAGCCACTATAACCACAGCAGCCACATAGCACAAACTCAGTCCAAAGCCGGCCATTATGCCGAACGTTAAAAATAACGTCTCCATGTTATCTACGAAAGCCGATATGACGAATCCCAGAGCGGCTAAAATTGAACCGAAAATGGTCATGCGCCGGCAGCCGTATCTGTCCGTTAGAAAGCTTGCGATAGGGCCAGAGAGGAGTGGCATCGCCATGAAGATGCCAGCGATCCAGGCGGTTTTTCCCTTACTCTCGCCAAAATATTCGAGGAAATGCGGAAAGAAAACGCCAAAGCTGAAAGTGATGCCGTCGGCGATGAGGTTAACCATGAAGGAGGCGAAGACGACGACCCAGCCCCAGCCGCCGTCGGGGGGCCGCGCCTCCGCGATGGAGACATCCTCGTCGTCGGAGCTCGAGCTGGAGCTGGAAGAGACGGAGACGGGCGCGGGCGGGGATTGCGCGTCGAACTGAACGTGGAGGGAACGTCCGTTCCTTCGGGGCACATCACTGACACCGACACCGACACTGGCACTAGCACCGACGCCGACACCGACGGCGACACAACGCGGGTCACGGAGCAAGGGCTCGCTCTCGGGGATGGGACACAGCGCGCGCGGCGCGGGCCGCGGAGTCTCTGGTTCGCTTAAGGTCTCCGCGGGGGCAGCTGGCGCGTCCAGGGTTCCGCCGGGTCCTCCTTGGAGCGGCCAATGCAGCGCACGGTCCGACGGCGGCGAGAATCGCGCGCGGTCCATTCCGGCAGAGCCCGGCAATGTTGCGCTCGCAGCGAGTGCAGCGCGGGATCACCAGTCCGCCGGGCTTCCATGCGTACACCGCAGCGCCGTCGTGACCTCATGCTGGAATTCAAAACGTTTACAATTAAAACCATGAGTGACAGGTTTTTTTATTGGCGTGAAACTTCTTTAGGCGTAATTTTTTTACGGATGAAAGGCGTGATTAGTGTCGCGAAGATGTGCAGCGTTTTTTATCCATATTCGTTTGAAAGTTTGGTAGTTTTAATATTTCGTCGTTTCGTCATTTAATATACCATTTTCATAAAATATAAAATAATAGTAGACTTTAATGTAAATATCGAAGATATAAATTTAAAATATTCATTCAATAAATTCCTACATATCTATCTTTTTTCTCTCGGAAATCTAAAGTACATTCGTATAAATATAAACAAGATTTAAAAATTAGTTTGCCAAATAAGTTTCATGATATGTGTTCTTTCTAGGCACGCACTTTTATTTTTTTATTATTCTACTATTCTATCCACGTCCGTAATAATGTAACGGACAGAGGATACATCCCGATGGGAAGACCAAATGGCCGAGGGTCAAAATTCCAAGCTGAGAAACCGTCGGACTATCCTAGCCAAGTCTAGCAATAGCGCCTTTTGCATTCTAGCAGAAAGTGAACTACCATAGAACCCCAATAGTCCCGATGGCAAGACAGACCAGGGTTAGACCACTTGCAGATATAACGGTTGATATAAAAAAAGTAAGTAGCAGACCGTTAACGTCCCACTGCTGGGCACAGCATAGACAAACCACGCTGCTCCACTGCGGATTGGCAGGAATAGTACACAAATGAACTCTGTATTCCTTCACTCTCATAGTCCGATGTGACGGAAATCCGACACGACTGGAGAGAGATCAGGCGCAGGACCGACGTATTAACGTGCTTTCCGAGGCACGGAAGTGGATTACACCGCCAACTTCCCAACTTCGGGCAAATATTGAGAAAATCTTAATAGAAACCTCAATTTTAAATTTGTCCGACCCTGGACTGGTACCCAGGACCTCATGTCTGTGGTCGAAAATGCTAACCACTAGACGAATGAGGCAGTAAAACAGTTGGTATGTTTTCAGTGAATCTGAAATGCCAGATCTAAATATTTGCGTCTTTTCTCAGTCGGAGATCGCATCTGGTTCAGATCATACAGGATCGTGATATCCTCAAATAATACCCGTGACTGTGGCCGGTATATTATCACGATATCATGTATGGTTCATCAAATCAGAAATGAGGAAATCCATGGCAGAACCAAAGTCACCGATAAAGGCCTATGAATCGCGAACCTAAATGAGCAATGGACGGGACACATAGTCCGACGAACCGATGGACGTTGTGGCCCGAAGGTGGTGGAATGGCGACCCCGCACCGGCCTACGTAAGTAAGTATAAGAACCTAGTAAGATATAATTTCTTTTATGTCTGGCGGTTTGTCTTTGCTGGTAAAGTGAATCTTGCCACCGCCAAAGTCTCCCACCATTCTCTCTCTCTCTCATATGGCGCATACAAAATTGCGTGGGTCAGCTAGTTACAAAGTAAACATATTCTATCCTACTAATACGTGTAGACAGTTCCGTAAGAAGTCATTCATTGTCAAAAGAGGTCAGCCTTGAGGATGTGAACTACTTGAAACGCCTCGATTGGCTTACAAAGATGTCGGAGTCTTTTCTCAAATAATCTCATGTGATACACTTGACTGTCGGCGATCTTTGACCCGGAATGTTAAGGATTTTATTGGATATTTAAAATGTTATCCATCGTGATATGTATACGTAAATACAATTGTAGTGTTTTCAAACCAAGAAAATATCAGTTTAAAATATTTGATTTATTAGATTTATCAACGGTTATTACACAACTTTTTGGTAATCACTATAAATAATCAAAAAGATAATTATCTTGCAGAGTGTTAATGATAAACGACGTATATGTAACAAGTCGTATGTAATTTTGAACTAAATAAAGTATAGTTTTGGGTTTTCCAAATCATTTGCTTGCTAAATACATAATATGGGTAGTATGAAAATGATTCCTAGAATATGTGGATTAGATTTAAATGTGTACACTTGAATTAGTTTATTATAGAGATATTATACCTCAATAAATACCTTTTTACAAACATACATACATAGCATCACGCCTCATTCCCATAGGGGTACGCAGAGACTACGTCCTTCCACTTGCCATGATGCTTGCATATCCCCTTCGCTTATTTCATTCTCAATAAACCTTTCCTACAAGTTCGTCGGTTTAGAGTACTCTTGACTTGGCCCTTGTTTAAAATGTCTTGGATTTTATCCAGAAATGTTCGCCTTGGTCTTCCCCTTCCAACTTTCGCATTCACAATTGACTCATAAGTCCTGTTTGTCAGTCTCCTTTCATTCATTCTCTCTACATGCCCAAACCATACCTTTCTCAATTTAAATCCCTACATCTTTTATACCACAACGTTCTCTTATCACACTATTTCTTACTCTGTCACTCAGTTTTAATCCACTCATACTTCTCAACGCTCTCATCTCTACCGCATTTATTTTACTTTTGAAAATTCTTCTGCCATACCCAACTTTCACTACCATACATAAGTGTTGACACCAACACTGCTGCATGCACAGCCAGTCTGGCCCTTTGAGACACCATCTGGCTATTCATAAAGGCCGCGCAGGGCACCATTTACCATATTCCTTGCATTCACTCTCCTTTCAATATCACTTTCACATTTTCCATCTTTTGTAAATTTAGCTCCCAAGTATACAAATTCTTTCACCTCTTCCACTTGCTCCCCATCTATAAAAATATTGCCATTCATTATAGATTCATCTCTTTCAAAAAGCATAACTTTCGTTTTGTTTACATTCACTTTCATTCATATCCCTTTCAAAGCTTTACTCATAATATTTACCATCTTCTGTAGCTCATTATCTCATTTTTACTGTTACTGTTACATTACATTACCGGTAGCTCATTTTTTAATACCTTTTTAACGCAAATATATGCACAGAAGTTTGGTATTTTCCCCGGATATTTACATTTGCCGTTTCTCTTTTCAATAGGTGGTCAAACAGAACATATCCTTTGTTTTGTCTGGCGGAACAATAACTCAAAATTTATTGTTTACGATTTATTACTTGGAGAAGAAAAACAAACCATATTTCGTCCTGTTTGAAACCAATAAATGGTTTTTAGGCTCCGACAGAAAACACTGTGTCCTCTTGTGTAGTCAAAAAATAAATCTTGCCTAAAGTAGATTGTTACAGCACTTTTAATACGTCGAATAAGTACGATAATTCCTTCAGACCATGTTCGGGGAAGAACCTTCAGCAAATTCAATCGGGTACAATATTTATCGTCATCATTACAATATTGTTTTAATTAAGTTAATTGAAAGTAGAACAAGGTATTAATATGAAGTTACAGAAAACATTGTAAAGCTTTTTATTGTGTAAATAATCTGGATTTGATAATATTTTACGATTTATTTGGACGGGTTAGAGGTTTAACCTAAAAAAATGTATAAAGAAGACCACTGCCAAAACGAAAAGTGATGATAATATTAATAGCACCTTTGTCAAAAAAAACATATTTTTTAAAACGTTTTTTAGCATTATTTACGCTTCATCATGTTAGTACAGGAAAATAAAACGAAAGTTTCATAAAAAATACATTATTAAAAAAAAAACAATTAAAAGCATTCAGCTGACGCTCGGGTCAAGGACTGTACGCGGCAGATGGCTGAGTAACCTCCGCGCCATTCGTTCGAAATGATGGAACGTAAATAATACTTGTTCGCCCCAGACTGGCGCCCGCACGGTGGCCGCAGTAGGACTTTCTTCTGGATTTTAGAGTGGAAGAAGCGGCGTCGCCTACAGCAGCTTTGGACGGCTTGGCAGGTTACAGACACATTCCACACACACGCATACAAATACACATCTCACGTGATCATCTGCCAGGGCTCGTCGCCGTCGATGAGATCGGCGCCGGGAGACCAGGTAGGTGTACAATTCACTTATATCTGTCCGACACCTAGGTGGATTCTCCCCTTAATATTCTCCTCCCGCCGTCTCGGGGACCGACTCGACCTGGACCTTTATGGGCCGAGTCCAGGGTTGGGTCCATGCCAGGATCACGGTCGGCGTGAACAATGCTAATAAAACGTTTAAAAATCATGTTTCTTTTAAATTAGGATCGATATTTATCTGTACCATCATCAAAACAGTTATTAGTATTATCATCTCTATTCGTTTTCGGGAGCGGTCTCCTTGTATAACGATATTTGACGCTGGTATTTAAACTTACGATCAAATCTAAGTGGTTCGTTATTTAGAAGTATCGCATTAAACGACCCTTGCGAGCAATAGGATCTCCATTATGCCCTCACGTAAATCCCTTGGGAAATTTAAAAAGTAACCATACCATGTGAATGTCACAAACGAGACTTAAGTTATATAACCTTGTGAATAGCCACACAAATACATGTAATATAAAAAAGTATGCGTGTTGCTACTGACGGTACTATTATACTTCCTCATTTGTATATCCTTTTAAGTAGTACTTCGATGTCTGGATAGATAAGCCCCCCAATTGTACTCCTTAATGTGTATTTATATGGGTTAAGAATGTATGAATTACTCATCAAATGTTTACTTTACGCTGATGATCAAGTAATACTTGCGTCATCCGCTAATGAGCTACAGAAGATGGTAAATATTATGAATGAAGCTTTGAAAGGGAAGTGAATGAAACTGAATGTGAACAAAACGAAAGTTTTGCCTTTTGAAAGAGATGAATCTATGATGAATGGCAATATTTTGATAGACGGGGAACAAGTGGAAGAGGTGAAAGAATTTGTATACTTGGGATCTAAATATACAAAAGATGGAACATGTGAAAGTGATATTGAAAGGAGAGTGAATGCAGGGAATATGGTAAATGGTGCTCTGCGCGCCTTCATGAATAGCCAGATGATGTCTCAAAGGGCCAGACTGGCTGTGCATGCAGGAGTGTTGGTGCCAACACTTATACTCGTATTTGGTGTGAAAGTTGGGTATAGCAGAAGAATCACAAAAGTAAAATAAATGCGGTACAGATAAGATGAAAACCCTCTCTCATATGAGTGAGGAGGCCTGTGCCCAGCAGTGGGACGTTAATAAGAGAACGTTGTGGTATAAAAGAAGACGTAGTGACNTGAGAAGTATGAGTGGATTAAAACTGAGTGACAGAGTAAGAAATAGTGTGATAAGAGAACATGTGGTTTAAAAGATGTAGTGACTAAAATTGAGAAAGGTATACTTAGATGGTTTGGGCGTGTAGAGAGAATGAATGAAAGGTGACTAACAAAAAGGATTTATGAGTCAAGAGTGAATGCGAAAGTTGGAAGGGCAAGACCAAGGCGAACGTTCCTGAACCAAATCCAGGACATAAGGGGCCAAGAGTACTTTAAACCGACGAACCTGTATGAAAGGTTTAATAAAAATGAAAGAAGCGAAGGAGATATGCAAGGTTTGTGGCAAGTGGAAGGATGTTGTCTCTGCCTACCCCTATGGGAATGAGGCGTGATGCTATGTATGTAATGTGTATTTTTACATTCTAGGTTTTATGTATTGGGTATACAATACAGGTATTGTATGGTATAAACATGTTTTCGTAATTTATTTATATAAAATGTGACTAAGCGGAGTAAAGACCCAACAGACGCCAAACGTAAGGGTAAATTTAAAACTTAAATTTAAATAAAGCGTACAAAACCGCATTGGAGCGTCCTGATGGGTCAAAGCTTAAAAATGAATAAACCATCTTGCCACTGCCGCAAGGACCAATCACGATGTTAGTCAACATATTTGAAAGGGAGTCAGCGATGTCACGCTACCAATGCAGGTACAGTCAAAATTCAGTCGAATGAAACGAGAAGCGGCTTGATACTTTATAGGGATTTTGGGGATAAAATAATCTTAAAAAGGCAAGGACAAAATAGTCACTGTCCCAATATTTTCAACGTAGCATGTGATTTTCTAGGACACCCCAGTGAACATGGTGGCAGCGATCCGTCCACACTTGGAGAATTGGATCACTAGGAGGTATGGATCTCTCTCCTACCGTCTGGTGCAGGTGCTGACCGGGCATGGATGCTTCGGCAACTAACTACACCAGATAGGTCGTGAGGAAACGCCCGTCTGTCATGAATGTGGTACCACTGTAGATACGGTGCACCATACGTTGAAAGAGTGTCCGGCGTGGGCGCCCCAGCGGTATATGTGTCGTGCTGGTCACAGGAGAGCATAATTGATGTGATGCTCACCAGCGAGTTTAGATGGAGGGTGGTTGCCTTCTTTTGCAAGACCGTCATCTCGCTAAAGGAGGCTAATGAGAGGCAACGGGAGGATGCTGCTGATGCCAGTCGAAGGAGGCTGGGTAGCAATAGGCGCCGGTATGCAATCCACTATTCCCCTCAGTAAACTGTAGACTGTTATAGTCGGCATCATCCAGGTCAATAGAGTGGAATGCGAAATGGGACCCTCTAGTGATCTCATCCAAGGATGACGAGAGATGCGTTGGGTTTTAGTGGGTATTCTGGTTTCAGCGAGTCCCACACTCCCGGTTGGAAGAATTCTTATTCTTCCGGGGTGCGTAAAAGCATTTCCCAGCGATAAAAAAGAACACCCCAAAAAGCCCTATTTAATATTATTTTTATAAGTCATTTCAAGGACAAAAAGTTGTATTTTTTCTAAAAAATCATCCTGGGACCTCGTAAAGTATTTATTCAAGTTTAAGAAACCCCACGTCGATTTTCTGTGCGACCATTAGTTTCGGCGATATGCTTTAACAAAAATAAAATGTTCCATTTTCATTCGAAGTCTGATAGCCCAGCGGAAAATGGTCGTATCTAGGCCAAAAAAATCATAAAAAAACGTTAAGAAGCAGAGCATTAACGTTCCACTGCTGAACAAAGGCCTATTCCTTCACTCTCATATTCCAGTGTGACGGAAATCCGACACGACCGGAGAGAGCTCAGACGTAGGACCGACGGTTTAACGTGCTCTTCGTTGCACGGGGGTGGAGCACATCGCCAACTTCCCGCCTTCAGGCAAATATTGAGACAATCTAAATAGAAAACTCAATATCCATTTTTGACTTGACCCGACGCGGGACTAGAACCCAGGACCTCATATCTGTAGTCAAACATGGTAATCACTACACCATTTAGGCAGTTTATCGAATCGCATCGAAGCTGAATAGACAACCTTTCCAATCCATGTAGTGGTCAACTTAGAAAAACAATATTTCGAGTCCGTAACCCAAAATAAGATTAATTAAGAATTTTTTTCTTATCATATTCATTAAGATTGCGAGATACATATTACTCGGTAACAATTTATTTTTCTTGAAATTAGAAACTTCAAGCTTCAAATTGCTTTCTATTTTACTCCGATACCACCATTTTTATAAAAGATACAGCCATTTTAATTTTGATTTGGCCAGGTTAATTTCATCCCCTAGTGTATATATAATTCTTACGTGCGTAAGTTATTGAACACCTCGTAAATACCATAAACAACTGCACGTATTTTGAAGATTTTTGTGTGTCTTCAGGTGGATTCGAGAATGATTTCTATTTACAATTTCATCCGATTAATAACGACTTTCCCCATATCTCGTAAAACCTCCGGGTACAGCTAGTATATATATTATTTTATCTTAACCCATAAATCATGGTACATATCGATCAAATTAAAATGTTAATTAATAAATAGTACAAGGTGTTAAACTTAAGGTTATTCAAACGGATAGATTAATCCTTATCATCTAAAATACGTTAGTTACCTTAAGTGTATCATGTAAAAAAGTAAGTAGCCGCCCAATGATATCTCACAGCCCTGAAGGGCTTCTCATACATAGGAGATAGCTTTTAGAGCATAGACCGACCACGCTAGTCCACTACGGATTAGCAGGCATAGTACACAAGTGCACTCTTTATTCCTTCACTCTCATAATGGGATATGACGGCAATCCGACACTCGCGGAAAGAGATAAAACGCAGAAACGAAGGCTCAACGAGGCATGGGGGTGAAGCACATCGACACCTACACAACACAGGGCTTATATTTTTTTGACGCTGGAAATGCATTTATGCACAGCGACTAGTGTCAAGGGTGTGGGTCACGGCAAGGGAGAGACCTAGCAATACCCATCAAAACCCAGCGGAACCCTCTGATGTCCCGGATGAGTGCGACCGAGAGTTTAAGCAGGGGACATGACGGGTGCAAATATACGCTGCCTGGAACCCCGCCTTCGTCGGCGGTGAGAGGGAGCATTGACTTCGTTTTCCCTCTCTCGCTTTTTGGCCTCTTTCAGCGAGATGATGGAGGGCATCCCGCCTACAACACTCTCCGGTGAAGATCCGCGCCAATCAACACCAGAAGGTGACATTGAGGTCCCCAAGTTGCACATTCTACTAAAGTGAGGTACGCTGAATCAATAGCGGCACCACAATCGTGGCAGGCGGGCAGCTCCTCACAGGCAATTCTATGTAGGAACTCACAGCCGCGTCCGTATAGAACCTGCACCAGCCTGAAAGACAACGACCCACAACCCCTGGTAGGCCATTGTTCCAAGTGAAGGTACAGTGGCTACGCCCGCCACTGGTGATCTGAAATCCACTCTCCACCTTCCAAATACTAAGGAAATCTTAACAGTAAACTCAACATCGCTTTTTGGTTTCGCCCGATCCGAGAATTGAATCCTGTAGCCTCTTATCTATAGCCAAACATGCTGACAACTAGACCAATGAGGCAGTAATTGATAATATGTAGTACAAGGCGGTAACTCGAAGGTTATTCATCACACGTAATACAACATTAATTCTCATCAACTTAAATATGTTAGTTACCTTAAGCATATCATGGATATTATCCTAATTTACACCATATAATTTATATTAATAACATAGGAGTGTTCGCAAAAATAACAAACGCGCGCCAAATTAATTTCAAGTGCAACCTATTGTATTCGTGTGTGTGTGTGCGTGTGAGTGTGCGTGTGTGTGTGTGTGCTGGCGTGCGTTCGTGCGTGTGTGTGTGCTGGCGTGCGTTCGTGCGTGTTTGTCTGTGGTGCCAGCTTTACTTGCAGAGGTCCCGGGTTTAAATCCCGTAAATTTGCATTTACAATTTTTTTTAAGTATGGACTGGGAAGCTTTGGCAGTGGTTAATTATCACCCTACCAGCGACGTATCGCCAAGCAAGAGATTTGTCTTCCAGTACGACGCTGTGTAGAAACCAAAAGAGAGGAATGAACTTTTACCAGATTACCGCGCTTTAATCTTAGACTGTATGATCACTTATCATCAGGGGTGACGACAGTCAAGCGCTAACGGAACAAAAACTACTGGCCCTATTGACATAGCAGGCGATAAACTTTGGCTAATTCTTATTACTAGTGGTCTAATAATTACTGGTGGTACTATAATTAATTTAAATTATAAGTTTGAAGTAATCTAAAAAAAATAACACTATAATCACAAATTTTGCCATGCTCCACTGTTAATTTGTCTATATATTTCTCAATAGAATATATAAAATTGAAATACCATGCGAAGAAAAATGCTGTCCATTGAACTAGATATACACATTTCGATAATTTAATTAAAGATACAAAACTTCTCAGTAAACGATGTTTTTTGTAAAAACTCTTTCATCGTTTGCAAAATTATTTTTATGTAATCAGGGGAGAGTTAGTATGAAAGAAAAAAAACAAAGTTACGTAGAACATTAGAAGTTTTAAACTTTTCCAATGAAACCTCCTTAGTGCTTTTGACAATGTAAACTTTTTAATGTAACCTTACGTTTGACGTACGAGTAACTGTCAGCTGTTGACAGATGTGTTTATATTAATTTAATATTATTTGACAGCTTCATGACATTCACTAGTCTTCCACATCCTTTAATTTCTTCACCAATGAGTCCCCTCTATTGCACTCCCTATAAAGCACTAATATACAATCCCCATATTGTCACAGACCTGGGTCTCAGTAAGGGGAACCCAGATAATAATAACAAACTACAGGAATTCATTCATTAAAATTCGCCAAATTCTCTACTTATATATACAGATGTATCAAAGTTATCACTTGATAGCTGTGTTGGTGCTGCCTATTTGATTCCCAAGTACAAGATAGTTTTAAAATTCAAGTGTCCTCCAGAGTCCTCTGTGTTGGCAGGAGAGGCCATTGCTTTGTTAGAAGCAATCCTGTATGCCTCTTCCTATAACATCCAACAATCTGTAATTCTGATAGACTCTTCAAGTTGATTATTGTCCATTAAAGAAAACCACTTTCATAGTAAATCCAAATTTCCTATAATCTTCAGAATCAGAGAGGCTTTGTTCTCATGTAGTCAAAGCAATTTACATGTTTTGCTTGTTTGGGTTCCCAGCCACTCCGGTATCCCTGGAAATGAGACAGGTGACGCATGCGCTAAAACAGCAGTTCAAGATGTGTGCATGTGTCAAGTCATTCATGGAAAAGTCTTGGAACTCACTCTGGAGTGCATCAAAATTGGTTAAAGGTAAATATTATGTGGGCATCCAGCCAGATATACCAAGGCAACCCTGGTTTTTTCTCCATAAATATGCAAATCGCTCTGTTTCCTCTACCATATCACGAATGCGTCTTGGACACTTGTGTTCCCCGTTCATCTAGCGAAACTCCGGATCAGGGACAGTCCAATTTGTGAGTGTGGCCTGGACGAAGGCAATGTTTCCCATATCATGTTTAATTGTCCAAAAATATCCCATCCTATATATGACATTATCCCTCCCACTGTTCTTTTTCCTTTAAATGTTGAGTATTTGTTAACCCTTGTATATAGTCCTTATTGTAAATATCTCGGTATAATTTATTAAATGTCATAATATTAAGTGAGTAATAGTTTTTTTTTTTTTAAAGGTAGTCAGTATCTGTGAATGTTCATTGTGTTGTCCATAATAATTAATTTTTTACTTTTTAGTGGTGGTGGTTAATACCTAAAAAATGTCATCCATTTGTAAATTATCAAAATTTTGATTGGTAATACCATAAACCGTACAATCTCTTCAGTGCCTCCTCCAATTTATATGACACTGGCGGAAGTTGTGTGTGCCCGGTCATACCTGAAAGCCAATTACTGAAGAAGAAGAATTTCCATAACATACAACAGACGTTATTTTGACTAACTCCCTAAATTGTTTGAAGTAAAAGTAAGTAAGTAGCAGCCCATTAACGTCCCACTGTTGGGCACAGACCTCCTAACCATAGGAGAGGGGTGTGTAGAGCATAGACCCACCACGCTACTCCACTGCGGATTGGCAAGCATAGTACACAAGTGCACTTTCTATTCCTTCACTCTGATAGTCCAATGTGACGGGAATCCGACACGACCGGAGAGAGATCAGGCGCAGGACCGACGGCTTAACGTGCTCTCCGAGGCACGGGGGTGGATCACACCGCCAGCTTCCCAACTTCGGGCAAATATTGAGAAAATCTTGATAGAAAATTCAATATTGATTTTTGAATTGGTCCGACCCGGGACTCGAACCCAGGACCTCATGTCTGTAGTCGAATATGCTAACCACTAGACCAATGAGGCAGTCATGCTAACTACTAGACCAAAGAAGAAGAATTCTCATAACATACAACAGACCGTTATTTCACTAACTCCCTAAATAGTTTAATGTCACTAAAAGAAAACCCCTTCCAAAGTAAATCAAGGTTTCCCAGTTTTCAGAAGCAGGGAGGCTCTTTTGTTATCAAAGGGATCTGTCTGTATTACTTGTTTGGATTCCCAGCTATTCCAATATCCCTGGAAATGAGACAGCTGATGCATGTGCGAAAGCAGCAGTCCAACATGGAGGGCACGAACATTTTTAAAACTGTGCTCAAGACTTAACCTCCCTCTCCAAAATATTTCTAGATAGATCCTGGAATTCCTTCTGGTCCTCATCAAAATTGGCGAAAGGTAAATATTATGCCTCCATGTTTTTCATTCCTTTCCCTTTCAAAGCTTCATTCATAATATTTAGCATCTCCTGTAGCTCATTAGCGGATGACGCAAGTATTACTTGATCATCAGCGTAGAGTAAACATTTGATGAGTAATTCATTCATTCTTAACCCATACATACTTTCTTTTAAATCTGTCAAACATTTATCCATGAATAGGTTGAACAGCCATGGTGACGCAACACATCCCTGTCGAACACCTCTTTCGACAGGAAACCACTCCGTGTACGCTCCGTTTATTCTGACACAGGCACTAGAACCCTCATAGAGAGACTTCAATGCTTGGATCAGACAACCGCTCACCCCATACGTAGATAACGTTGACCACAGCTCATTCCTCACCACTCGATCATAGGCCTTTTCTAAATCTACGAAAGCGCAATAAACTTTTTGGTGGTTAACCATTTATAGATGATCAAAATGAAAGCTGTGATGTTCTTATAAACTGAACAATTTCCTTCGTTTCATCTCCAGCAAATTACCCATTCAACAAACAAGAAGAATAATAATAAGAATTTTGTTTGTTTTTTCTCCCCTTAAACTTTGTTTTGTGTTTTTAGGGGTGGTGGTTATTAACAATAAGATATCAACTATTTGTACATAATCAAAATTCTGTTTTATGATCTCCTAAACCGTACAACCTCCTTCGTGCCTTCTCCAATTTACGTAACACTGGCGAAATGGCGTGCGCTCAATTGTCACTCCTGAAAGCCATTTTAAGAAGAAAAATAATAATAAAAAGAGTATTGATTTAATGTATATTTTATGCATAGTTTTATAAAGCTATTATCATTGTGAGTGAATGTAGTAGTGAAAGGGTGTCGCTAAATAAACTGTAAGTAATGGAAATTCGTGCAATTTTTTTAAAAACGTATATGAATTTGTTGCTTCGCGTATTAATATATAGATGTGCGTAATAACATATTATCAAGCAATCTTGTACAAATAAGCGATAAAGATTTTATCTTTAATAATATAACAATAAGCCTCGCATGTTATCTGCCACTTTGCAGATATCTGTTATTCAGTAAATCCCTACACATAAAACGGATCTGTCTGCCAGTTTGTCTCTTACGACGTCTGTACTGATAAGGCTGACATATAATATTCGTGTACAATAAATTGACATATATCAGAAGTCAATTCAAGATATTTTTATAGACTTAGATTTGATTAGGAATCAAAGCCATTTCCCTAAAGCAAATAATAGATTTATTTATTTAACTAAACCTTGGGCACGCAGAGAGAATGACTGAATGAAAGGAGACTGACTTAAAGGTTTTAGGAGTCAAGAGTCAATGGGAAAGTTGGAAGCGGAAGACCAAGGCGAACGATCTTGGACCAAATCCTGGCCATTTTAAAAAAGAGCCAGGTCAAGAGTATTCAAAACCGAAGAACTTGTAGGAAAGGTTTAATGAGCATGAAAGAAGCGAAGGAGATATGCAAGGATCGTGGCAAGTGGAAGGACGTAGTCTCTGCGTACCCGAAAGGCAATGAGGCGTGATGCTATGTATGTATGTACTAATGTATGGCAGTGAAAGTTGGGTATGACAGAAGAAGAGAGACAAAGTATGAAATGGTGTGATAAGAGAACGTTGTGGTGTAAAATAAGATGTAGTGGCTAAAATTAAGAAAGGTATGCTTAGATGGTTTAGGCAAACAGACTGAATGAAAGAACACTGACAAAAAAGATTTATGAGCCAAGAGTGAATGGGAAAGTTAGAAGGGGAAGACCAAGGCGAATGTTTCTGGACCAAATCCAGAACATTTTAAATAAGGGCCAGGTCAAGAGTACTCTAAACCGAAGAACTTGTATGAAAGGAAAGAAAGAAGCCAGGATCGTGGCAAGTGGAAGGACGTGGTCTCTGCCTACCCCGAAGGGAATGAGGCCTGATGCTATGTATGTATTTGGTATCTTATTTACTTATACCCTGGTCTTAAATCAATATAGAGCTTTTTACAGTCCAATCGTTGTATGATTTAAAACGGACAGTGTAGTTCCATATAACGAAATTAGAACTGCCAAGTAAGATCTAATGCAAAGTGTATCTAATAACATGACAGTAGAAAGTATTGTTAATGCCCTTTTTAGATCTTTAGATAGTTGTTTTCATTTAATTCCGCAAACATGTTCAAGCATGTTAGATTGATGATTGATATTAACGAAAACGAATCGAATAAATGAATCTTCTCTCTTCGATATAACAAACCTCACTGTAACAAATTACTTGGTATAACTCATATCTTCCGATCCCCATCGATTCCGTTATCTTGAGAATCCACAACTCATCACTAATCGTCAGGTTACATAAACTAACGTACATAATAAAAAGTTAAAAAAGAATATTCCTTTTAAAATCTGTAACATGAAATGCCTTCCACAGCAAGTTAAAAAAAAATAGTTTAAAAAAAAAACACGCTTTTATAATAAACCGAACTAAAAACTAGTAAATAATTTTTAACAATAAGTTATAAATAGAATCATTGAACTCAGAATGAAAGCCGTGGGGTGGTTAATATATTAAAGGTTACAATCATTCTTTTGGCAACTGTCTATGAAGGGAGTTACGGGAATTTTGTGAAATGCACCCCACGCTTTTCACTAAATTAAATGATTCTGTTTATAACTTATTAAAAGCGAGGTTTTTTTTTAGTTTCTTTTAAACTATTATTTATTTTTTAGTACGATTAAGTATTTTTCTACACGTCTAGTTAATTAGAATTTCGGTCTTGTTTATATAATTAACTACCATCAAAAAGACTCTTTCGATGAAGTCTGCCGGCTATCCGAGATGGCAGATCATCTAATAGCTCTGTCCCTTTCACTCCCTCATAGAGGATCTATCAAAAGAATATTGTTACGCCCTTGGATCCAGCTTTAGCAGCGAAGTGTGATAGTTATTATATATTGACAGACAAGTGGCAGACGGTATGCAGAGCGCAGAGGATTTATGCTTAGTTCAGTAGTCGGTGCGTTGTTACTGGCAAGCAAGG
>JACTOM010000870.1:1107259-1165378 GCA_015832385.1 Elymnias hypermnestra | reverse complement strand
ATATTTACCTCTGCTTCATTTCTTTCAAACAAACTTTCAAAATGATCCTTCCATCTCTTCAATATCCATTCTTCTCCTTTTATTAAACTTCCATCTAAACTTCTGATTTTACAAAGCTCCGAGGAAGTAGATCTCCCTCGGGCAAATTGTATTGATTTCCAGAAAAACTTTTTGTTTGACTGAAAATCATCAGAAAGTCTCCTATCATACATATCACTGTATTCTTCTTTTTTCTTTCTTACAGCTTCTTTCACGATTACTTTCACCCTTTTGTATTCCATTCTTGCCTTTTTTACGTCATCATTCGTTGCCTTTTGCATTCGTTGGTTCGCTTTTGTAGCCAACCAATCGGACCAAGCTTTCTTCTTTTCACACACAGCTGCTTGAACATTTTTGTCCATCCACAAATTCTTCTCTGTCTTACCTTTCCTCCTTTTAGACACGCCACATACATCAATAGCAGCACCAACCACTCCATCTTTAAATTTATTCCATAAACTTTCAATCTCATTTCCTTCGTCTTCACTCTTGAATCGCCCACTCAAATTTTTCAGATATTCTTCTCTAACATCCTCTTCTTGCAATCTCTCCACTTTTATTCGTTCAAGAATGCTCGAAGTTTCCTTCTTTCTATGGCGCCACCGATTAAAAAGACCACCGATTCGGGCAACAACCAGGTAGTGGTCAGTATCGATGTCGACCCCGCGGTATACTCGAGCATCTAGAACTTTCTTCTTCAGTTTTTCGTCCACAATTACAAAATCAATCATACTTCTAGCATTCCCTTCTTCCCTTGTATACACATGAATCCCCTTGTGCTCAAACATAGTGTTTGCCACAAAAAGACTATGTTCCACACATATTCCAAGCAAACTTCGTCCATTTTCATTCACCCGTTTGTCACCAAACATACCAAGAGTCCTTTCATATCCATCACGTTTCACACCTACCCATCCATTAAAATCTCCTAACATAATTATTCGCTCATTCGGTTCACATTCATTCAACGTATCACTCACACTTTCCCAATACTCATCTATCAATGATGATGACAAACAAAAATACGTCTATAAAAATATCGATTATTTTTCGACATAATATATCGTAGTATTATATCGATATTTTGTGATATATAGAACAAATATATCGATATTTAAAATATATCGTAATTACTCGTATTTAACGAGTCTATAATATTAAATAGGGATCAGGTTAATTATGACTAAAAACACTTAAGAGAGAAGAAACTATCAACTTTATTTATACGAATAAATAAAAATTTTAACAAAAAAAGAACCGCCTTCAAAACAGCCTTACAAAGATATTGATATGCTTTAAAAAGTAAGAAATAATTGCGTATTCTTTTAAAGAGTTCTTCGAATTCTTATATTCGGAGTCGTCGACTATATTTGCAAGTCTATTTTGAAGGCGGTTCTTTTTTTGTTAAAATTTTTATTTATTTTTTGTTTTTTAGTGAATCTGAAGTAAACGTGTTGCAATGCAGCAACAAACGTAAGCTCATTGCCATTTGATTACAGACACTTATATTTACTGCCTTTAACCGCACCCTTACTGTAAGCTGTTGAGGAGATCCATTGATTTTCATATTTAACTACGACTAGCACTTGACCATACCGAAGTTACGGTAGGCAACTCAAATATCTGGCTAGCTTATGGAAGATTCTGCCGAGTATCGTTGAATTGCTCCTAAGAATTAAAGAGTTTCGTAACTTTGTCATTGATTCCATCATCAGAACCTTACCAAACTATCACAAAACAACCCTTAAAGTATATCCTTTCCAATAAAAAAAAAATCATCGAAATCGGTTGGCGTAATCTTGAGTTATTCGTCCATTTGTCGCGCACATGCTTAATGCAAATTTAACACTTATCCGGTTTTCTCATGGATGATATCATCAGAACTGGATTACAGACAATACAGACGAATTGATAACCTCCTCCTTTTTTTGAAGTCGGTTAAAACTTCCAATTGTTTTGTATACTCATTTGTTCATTCCGGGCATTTCGGCTTAGAGATTAAAACAGTTTTTTTTTTTGCTTTAGATAAGCCAATCATCCGGAATCATGGAGGAAATGCGAGCTCATTTTTTTGAGGCGGGGATTTTCAGAACGCTGTAACTCAAGTTCTACAATATATTTTTAGTTTCCAATTTATAATTATACTGTCGAAATATATGTTAATAAATAATTAATGAACTTAAAGCTCTATCTACATACTGGGCGTAGAAAAGAAATCCTAAAACGAACTTCTTACGATTCATAAGAACATATTTTCTTTAATTTATTAAAAAAAAAAACTTAGTTTTTCACATTTACTGCGCTTTTGATTTCATATGTAAACTTATTTTTTGGCTATTAATATAGTTTGTCTTTGAAATTTGTCATAAATAAATGAGTAAACAACTCGTTGCTATTGATTCAATACCTAATTTTATTTTATATTATTTTAAAATTTATTATTTACATTTTTTCGATCCAGCTCTGATGAAAAATTGTATACGCACCACGGGACGAATGTAAGACGGACCTAACTGCGTAAGTAGCAGCCCATTAACGTCCCACTACTGGGCACAGGCCTCCTCACTCCGAAGAGCGAGGGTTTTTAGAGCATAGACCCACCACGATGCTCCACTGCGGATTGGCAGGCATAGTACACAAGTGCACGCTCTATTCCTTCACTCTCATAGTCCGATGTGACGGGAATCCGACACGACCGGAGAGAGATCAGGCGCAGGACCGACGGCTTAACGTGCTCTCCGAGGCACGGGGGTGGATCACACCGCCAACTTCCCAACTTCGGGCAAATATTGAGAAAATCTTAATAGAAAACTCAATATTGATTTTTGAATTGGCCTGACTTGGGACACGATTCCAGGACCTCATGTCTGTAGTCGAACATGCTAACCAGTAGACCAATACTATTATTAAAAAAACCAACGGGCTTCAAGCTATGTTGAAAACTTTAATTCAATCTCATCACAATGTTGTTACTCTGATTTCGAATATTTAGATAAAAATTACATTTTTGGCAATACGGAGAAAGAATTTTTGGCAATATGGACAAAGTAATTTACATCATTCGTATAATGTATATACTCGCCAAAAATTTAGTTTCGTATAGAACAGACGAGATGCATACGGAACGTAATTACGTATGTGAGTTGGCAGACTCCCAACTTCTTGGGCAATTTTTAGTTAATGATTAATATGTTATGATTTACGTGAAAACCTTGAAATACAGCAGACACTATAGGAGACACATCTCGATCAATGTATCATGAAAAAAGTCTTAATAAAATTGCAATTGAAGTGTCGTATTGTAATAATATGTCTTCTAATGAGTTAATAATAAATGAATTACTCATCAAATGTTTACTCTTCGCTGATGATCAAGTAATACTTGCATCATCTGCTAATGAGCTACAGAAGATGGTAAATATTATGAATGAAGCTTTGACAGAGAAAGAAATGAAAGTGAATTTTTGATAGATGGGGAACAAGTGGAAGAGGTGAAAGAATTTGTATACTTGGGATCTAAATTTACAAAAGATGGAACATGTGAAAGTGATATTGAAAGGAGAGTGAATGCAGGGAATATGGTAAATGGTGCTCTGTACGCCTTTATGAATAGCCAGATGGTGTCTCAAAGGGCTAGACTGGCAGTGCATGCTGGAGTGTTGGTGCCAACACTTATGTATGGTAGTGAAAGTTGGGTATGGCAGAAGAATCACAAAAGTAAAATAAATGCGGTAGAGATGAGAGCGTTGAGAAGCATGAGTGGATTAAAACTGAGTGACAGAGTGAGAAATAGTGTGATAAGAGAACGTTGTGGTATAAAAGAAGACGTAGTGACTAAAATTGAGAAAGGTATGCTTAGATGGTTTGGGCATGTAGAGAGAATGAATGAAAGGAGACTGACAAAAAGGATTTATGAGTCAAGAGTGAATGCGAAAGTTGGAAGGGGAAGACCAAGGCAAACGTTCCTGGACCAAATCCAGGACATTTTAAATAAGGGCCAAGTTAAGAGTACTTTTAAGATGTAATGAGAATGAAAGAAGCGAAGGAGTCTGCCCCTATGGCAATTAGGCGTGACGCTAAGTATGTATGTCTTCTAACAGTTTGTTACAAAAACGTACGCCTCGCTAGCGCAGTGGTGCGAGTACTCATCTTGCTAGAGGTGCCGGGTTCGATCCCTGGTAGGACGAATTTAGGAAATTGTATTTTCTAATTTGTCTGAGTCTGCAGGGAGGCTTCGGCCGGGGCTAATTACCACCCTACCAGCAAAGACATAACACCAAAACAAAGAAATTTGGTACGATACTGTGTAGAAACCGTAAGGGGAATGTCGCCTCTTACCCAGATTAGCGCGCTTCCATCATAACTTACCATCAGGTGAGAGCAAAGTCAGGCGTTAAACTGACAGCCATAAAAAAACGTATACAGTTAAATTAGTTGTTAATTGTATGCCGCATTGTAGTGTTTTCACACAAAAACTATAGGACTAATTTCAAAAAAAATTCTCCATTAGAAAGCTGCGTTTATTACTTTCTCAAAAAAAATAGGGATCAATGCGTGAAAAAATGAGTCACATAAAAACTATTGATGATAGAGTAAAAAAATGTTCTACTATATTATAGAAGGTATTAATATCTAAAAAAACGTCCAGGATATATGTCCAACTACTGTAGTTACGTCACTATAACAACTTTCTTAAATATTAAAAGTCAATAAAAGTGCCCACAATAATCAAACTATACTATTCATACCTTTGTAATAATTCTTATCCTATCAATACCTGTAAAACACTTTTTAAATTATTAAAATCGGACATTCCATTCAAAAGATATGACGAATTTAAAAATGTGAATCTGTATATGAATATACTGTGTTTTTTGTTTCTTATTGTGATGTTTAGGATTAGAAATAATAATGCCGTTTGCTGTTGAAAGACAACCCACAGATTTAGTAAAAATGTAGAAGAGGTAATTTATGGCTTTAACAGAATCTAAAGAAAATTAAAGCGACCCTTAAAAAAGGGTCTGCGACTGGTGAGTTAGCTCATATACCAAGGATACCAATGATACTCAAAAATCAAAATCAAAATGATCTTTATTCAAGTAGGCATATTATAGTTTTTTTCCACACTCTGATTCTAATATACGTCTGATGATGGTACTCAAGAATGCCTTAAAATTTAAAGTTACGAGGGTTCCTTCACGCCCTGATCCGAGAAAAACCCACAACAAACTCAGTCGGATCTTTTTTTGTTACCATCATCATTACAATATCATATTAGTCTACTATATTTTAATTAAAATTAGAGCAATTCGTTCACTCCCAGGCGTTTCTATCGTCTAAGTAATCTTGCAACTTATAATACGATTTTTCTATCAACTTTCTTTTAACAAAGACTGAATTTATTNTTTAGTACACTTTCCACTCCCATGAGATCGGTATCTAGGCGTGTGAAACCGCGGGGCATTGTTAATTCAATATATACTGCCATTTCCATTTATATAACGTGAATCAAGATAAAATTTCTGGCTTCCTCCATTAAATCACCCAACTACCTTATAAGAAATATTTGGATAATTTTTATGACGGTGACATATTAGGGTCAAGTTATGCCTTATGATAAACTACGCCTCTTAGTGTAGTCGGATGTCGCCAACGATCCATCATATTGGACGACGGCGGAGTACATCAGCCTATTTCACTGATTATTTGAACCATCACGGGCGAGTGGTCTGCCATAAAGATCTATAAGGATACTAGCAGACGCGAGAGACTTCGTTCTGTCAAAAACATTTGAAATGTGGCAGATTTCAGTTTTACGATTGATTTTCGAAATAAAATTACAGCAGTACTAAATATCTATAGTTCTTACAATAGGTGTATATTCAATTGATTTTGAACTTTGTGCAGCGGTAATAAAGTGCAAATTGACTCTTTGACGTCAAGAACACACTTACATTGCTTGGACAACAGTGAGAACTTGTAATTGATTATGTACTTTATTGAATAGCAATAAAAAATTTACTCTACATTTTCGTTAGAAAACGTTTGTATGGGAAATAGAAAAGGGCATCTTTTAGGGGTTCCCCTGCTATTATTCACACTTTTCTCGCCGTAAAAACCATCCTGGGACTTCAACGAACAATAAAAAATTTTCAAAATTGACTCAGACGTTATTGAGTTATGCGCTTACCAACACATTTTGCGATTCATTTTTATATTATAGATTGTAGAACATATACGTATAAAATCAAAGAAGGCTATTTGTTGTGAATATAAACATAATCTATGGAAAATCAAAAGCAAAATTCAATATCATCTTTCAATCGTAACGAACTCATATTAGCTTTTTTATGACAATGCATTTATGCACCCCGGCTAGAGTCGGCAGTGTGGGTCTCGTGAGGTTAAGACCTTGCAATATCCACTAAAACCCAGCGGAACCCTCTTCGTCCATTAATGGAACATCCGAGGAGGGCATATGGGAACATTCCTATCTGAAGTCCCGGATGAGTCCGACAGAGAGTTCACGAAGGAGGCATGACAGGTGCAAATATACGTCGCCTGGAACCCTGCCTTCGTTGGTGGTGAGAGGGAGCATCGACTGAATTTTCCTTCTCTCGCTCGTGGGCTTCTTTTAGCAAGAAGACCGTCTCACAGAAGAGGGCCACTCCCGCCCAGTGAAATAGCTGTGCCAATCAGCGCCACGAGAAGATGACGCTGAAAACACCTGGCTGCACAGTCTGCTAAAGTGTGGTGCGCTGAGACAACAACGGCACCACACTAATGGCAGGTAGGTAGCTCTTCACAGCTAATTCGGTGCAGCAACCGAAACAGTGATTCCCGATTACAACCTGCACCGATCTGCCACAGAGCGACCCATATCGCCTGGCAAGTCATTGTCCCAGGTGAGGGCGGATCGCCTCCACAGTGGCCACGCCTGGCACTTGGGACCTGGGATCTTCTCTCCACCTTTCAATCAGAGACCGGTCGGCTCGGTCCTTGATGCTCCGGACCTTAACTCATACTTGTATTAGCTACCTCATCTCTGGCATCGTGAATTACAGACATTGAAGATCATATAGTAGTTTTTTTATCAATTCTTCATATTAAGGCCTAAATCAGTACAGAACCCCGTCTTCTGAACGCCGAGAAAACAGACACCATTACAGAAAAAAATAACAGAATTTGTGTGACCCTAAAATACCTTGTCTTACAAGACATGAGGGTTCAGAAATCATTGGTCGGCCATTAAGCATAAGTCTTTTTAATAAGATACTACAATTACTATCGGATTTGATTAATAATGTTGAAGATAGACGACTGACGATTCAAAAGCCTACTTAAATAAAGAATATTTTAATTATGATACCTGGTCTACTCTTTTATATAGCTGCGAAACATGGGTCCTTAAAAACAAAGCATTCAACATATATCCAAGGACCTGAGATTCGTGAGGAAAATGTTTAAAATCCCTTGGCACCAGCTCGTCTCAAATACAGAGCTACTCAAACGAGCTCAAATAAGCTGCATGCTTATGACGACTATCATGCAGGGAAAGATTGTTTTTATTTTTTGGACATCCTCATAGGGGATCCCTATTTGAATATTCAAAGTTAATTCTAGAGGGCACTCATATCTGGAAAATGGGCACTTGAAAGTCCGAAGAGGCAATGTATGGAAGACACAAGAGTATAGCTTTTCGACCACCTGACCGCTAAAGATTGAAACTATGATGAAGGCACACGATGGTGCTGAAGATTTGGTATTTTGGATTGTTGGTGAAGTATTTGATTAAGATCTCTTTATCGAGTCTTAAAAACAAACACGTAGAACTAGAAGTGACTGCGACTTCAACACAGGATTTTGTATTCAACTTCATGGGGTTATTACGGCTTCGTTGTTCGAACAAATAGTACGAATTGACGCTTGAAAACAAATAGGTAGTAACCAGACGGATATAAGTTTTAGCATAACTTTAGGATGATGTCACTCAAGGGTATAAAATAACAGTTTTTACTAATATTATAAATGCGAAAGAAACTCTGTCTACGGAACCGATTAAAATTTAATTTGGTACACACATAGCCCTGAGAAATGACAATAAGCTCTTTGCAGTCAAGCACTGCCAATAGCTCATTAAACTATTTCTACGTAGTTGTGTCTTATTTCTGAAATAATGAGCCTAAATTATTAAAAATTCCACGAAATACGACATACAAATTGCATAGAGATTATGCTCTACTGCTTACGCCTCATTGGTCTATTGTTCAGCAAGTTCGACTACCCACATGAGATCCTGGGTTCTTGACCCGAGAGGAGCGAATGCAAGAATCAATTTTGAGTTTTCTATTAAGAACTTGTTAGTATTTGCCCTGAGTAGGGAAGTTGTTGGTGTGGTCTACCATCGTGCCTCCTAGAGCACGTTAAGTCGTAAGTGCTGAGCTTCTTTTCAATCCTGTCGGATTGCCGTTCCATCGGACTATGAGAGTGAAGGAATAGAGAGTGCTAATGTGGACTATGCCTGCCGTGGAGCAACGTAGTAGGCCTACGCTCTTAAAACCCTCTCTCCTGTGAGTGAAAAGGCTTGTGCCCAGCAGTGGGACGCTAATGGGCTGCTACTTACCTTTTTTTAGCCGTGCCAGGGCAGGTTGCTAGTGAAAAATTATAATCATTTCGAATACAAAAGTTATCTTTAGTCGTCATGATTGACGCCGGCGCCCGGCTCGTGTCATCATGATTGTCTATGACTATTATCCATTTAAGCAATAACAACAGCTTAACTCGATGATTCGTAAGGGCACTAGTTATATATACTGCTACTTTGGAGCAACAGCGACACTATTCAAAGTGCTAAATTTACATTCCAAATTAGTTTAAAAATGTCAATCAAATCAAAACATTTATTCGCTGAATATGGTACCTGTTTGGTGGTATACGTATTATATAATCCTCAATTACTTATTGAAGTGAAACTTCTTCAGCGTGAGGGTAAAATTTTTACGGATGAAACGCGTGATTAGCGTCATGAAGATGTGCAGCGTTTTTTATGCTGATTCGTGTTTTTTGATTAGGATTTTCATTAATTTAGGCAAATTGCCTCACAAATAAGAACCATACGTATAAAATTCAATGAGCTATTTTTTGTGTATTACTGGAACGAGCTTATACTCTATTATTGGTGTACCAAATTTCATTTATAAAACCAAAAAATCATATACCATAAAAGATATAGTTTGTAAACGTGAAGTTTGAATCTTCTTAAATGTGAAAATTTGAATTTTTTTAATTAATACCCCTGCAAATACCCTTGCGGGTGAAATTTCGCAAAATCCGTTCTTAGCTGACCTCTACTCGGCAAAAGGAATATTCCTACCAAATTTCGAGTCTCTACGCCTTATGGTTCCAGAGATATCGTGATGAGTCAATAGATACCTGGATATCTCTTATATATAGATAAAACTATAAATGATTAAGTGTTTGAGTACAGTAAAGATGCAACAGGCACTAAACTACCTCGCGAAATTTTTTCCCTTTCGTGTCATAAGTTTCACTTCAAAAATATTCAAGGATAATTGCCTATCAGTGTCAAATCTTTAACTTGACGTATTTTTGTAGCGATATTTCATACAAAAAGACAAAGAAACTGACAACTTTTAGAACTTAACAAGCCAATGTGAACTGTACTTCTAGAAACTTAGGCTTAACAAGGCAAATCAACTACCTCAGCTGAATAAGTAAAAAAGAACCTTATCGCTTAAAAAATAAGGTTAATTTTACTTAATTTTCATAATAACAAAATTGGCTTACTGCCAGCTACTGCGGAACTATGACGTAACTTGATTACGTAGGCTTGGTAATATAGGGTGTTTCAAAACACATGTGAATGTTCAATACAAGCCGCTGTATAACGAAAACATATTAACATGAAGAAGGTTCAGAAATCATTTGCACATAAAAGCTATACACATTGTAACGTCCAAAATTTATGTTTAAAGAAGTAACCGTTGATTTTCTTCTCGGTTTTTTCACTTCGGAATCAACTTTCTGGACCTGTGGTAGATGAATAAGAATATTTTGATTTGATTTGATATTGCAAATCTCTCTGCTTTGGTAAAACATATATACATAGCATCACGCCTCATTCCCATAGGGGTAGGCAGAGACAACGTCTTTCCACTTGCCACGGTCCTTGCATATCTCCTTCGCTTCTTTCATTCTCATTAAACCTTTCATACAAGTTCGTCGGTTTAGAGTACTCTTGACCTGGCCGTTATTTAAAATGTCCTGGATTTGGTCCAGGAACGTTCGCCTTGGTCTTCCCCTTCCAACTTTCGCATTCACTCTTGACTCATAAATCCTTTTTGTCAGTCTCCTTTCGTTCATTCTCTCTACGTGCCCAAACCATCTAAGCATACCTTTCTCAATTTTAGTCACTACGTCTTCTTTTATACCACAACGTTCTCTTACTTTTTTTGGTAGAACAGTGACACAATTCAAAGGCCTTTCGACTACTTCGGTTGAATTCAGGAAACCACCTTCCTGGACTCAATGCCCAGCAAGACTAATTTACATATTGCATTTTCTCATTTGTTTTCACTAGAGTCCGGATTGTTAAGAGGAGGGTCGTCGTCGTCGTCGTCGCTTCAACCGATGGACGTCCACTGCTGGACATAGGTCTCACGTAATGACCGCCACAAGGCCCGATCTTGCGCCGCCTGGCTCCAACGGCTACCGGCGACCCTCTTTATATCATCGGTCCACCTTGTGGGGGGTCTGCCTACACTGCGCCGTCCGGTGCGGGGTCGCCACTCCAGCACTTTCGGTCCCCAACGTCCATCGGTCCTTCGGACTATGTGCCCCGCCCATTGCCACTTCAGGTTCGCGATTCGTAGGGCTATGTCGGTGACTTTGGTTCTACTACGGATCTCTTCATTTCGAATTCGATCACGTAGAGAAACTCCGAGCATAGCCCTCTCCATCGCACGCTGAGTGACTCTGAGCTTCCGCATGAGGCCCATAGTCAGCGACCACGTCTCAGAACCGTAGGTCATCACTGGCAACACGCACTGTTCGAAGACTTTGGTCTTCAGGCACTGAGGATTATCGGACGAAAATATCTGGCGTAGTTTCCCGAACGCTGCCCAACCGAGTTGGATTCGGCGGTTGACCTCCTTCTCGAAATTGGACTTACCTAGCTGGACTATATGTCCCAGGTATGTGTACTCGTCTACAATTTCGAGAGCTGAGTTCTCAACGATGATTGGATGTGGCGGTACATGGATATTAGACATGATTTTCGTCTTATCCATGTTCATTTTCAGGCCCACCTGTTGAGGGAGAGAGGAGGGTAGTTAACACCAATAATAATAATAATAACGGCAATATCAACACGTCCTTTATTGTGGTTAATCTTACACGACAGTAAGTAATAATACAGGATAAAAGCATGCTTTCACGGTAAAAAGCGAGTTTACCTGTGAAGTTTTGATACAGTATCCTACCGAAATGCAATTTATTTGCTTGGTAGCACGTCTTTGCTAGTGCAGTAATTAGCTGCTGCCGAAGCCTCAAACTAGTCCAGAGTTCGACGAATTTCCTATTCCAATTTTCTAAATTTTACAAGTTGATACTGAAATCCAGGACCTATGCAAGCAATGTCATCATAGGCTATATCTTCAGTTTCTCTCAGGTGAGATTACAGTCAAACGTAAATGTGTCAGCATTAAAGGCTACATGCGATTGTGAAGGCTTCACTTCCGCAATGGTACAGTGCTCGCTTCGCTAGCATTAAAAATTACATTCTTTAATTTGTCTGTCTGGACTGGTGGGAGACATCGTAGCTAGTTACCACCCTTTTTATTCGCTGGAAAGCACAAAGCCCGGCCCATGGACCAGGAGTGCTTAGACACAGTGGAACCCTCTTTATCCATGAATGAGACGACAGGGGTTCAACTTTCGCATTGGCGCTTGGTGTCCCGAATGACTTTGACTGAGCCAGAGGTTTGAAACCAGCGCTGCCTGGTAGCAGGCGGTGTGAGAGAGCATCCACTGCAATCTCCCTCCTATCGTTCGTGGGTCTCACGGAAGGGCGCCACTCTTTCCCTATATCTCTCACTAGAGAGCTACCTCTCAACGCTCTCAAGCGTGAGGAATCAAGTTACCACCCTTCAAGCTATAACATACCAAGAAGCAAACAATTTGCATTAAGGTAGATGTTGTATAGAAACCAGAAGAGGTTAATTACCTCTTAGCACATTAGCATCGGTTAAGATCATTTTGACAATATACCTCGCACTCTCCGGCATAGTGGGCGTTATGTCCTGCAGAAGGAAGCACTAGACAGGTAAAGGCTTATGGCAGACTACTACTTTCAATTAAACCCTTATGTCAGATTCAACTGGGGGCGCCAGAGCTGAATGCGTTAGCGGATATCTGGACCCCAGGACCTGTATGAAGTGTTCCGTTGGGTTTTAGTGAGTGCCAAACTTCAGGAGGTTTACATTCATCCGGCGTGCATAAAGCATTGGCGAAATATAATAGGGAAAAAATATTATAAATAATTTAAATTACCAATGAATGACCTAAACGTTTACAAATTTCGTAGTAATCGCATTAGTAAAATAAAATAGTATAACAATCCAAAGGTTATCGCCAATTATACGTGATAGTTTATCAATAATCATTGAAATACAAACAATTGAGTCTACGTAACGCACCGAAGTATGATAATTATGTCTTAAAATAACATAGTTAGATAATTATATGGTCAATTTGTTTGATTTGCATTGAACATAATCTATTCTAATAAAGTTAATTAAGTAAATCCCTTTATAATGACAGAGTAACAGCATTCTAGGAAATGCGTTAGAATATTTTAAAGAATACGCATTTTATAAATTTTAGTTTGTCTGTTTTCATTTACAGATAGATAGATAACAAGAGGACAAATCACAATCACACAGTTTATGATATTAATAATATAATTGCTTTAAAATATATAAAAATATGGTTTATGTGTGGAATGGCCTGACATATATATATTTCAAAAGACAAGGTATAAATATTGTCTACAGTATATATTGAATAACATTTTATACATACAGCATCAGGCCTCATTCCCATAGGGGTAGACAGAGACCACGTCCTTCCATTTGCCACGATCCTTGCACATCTCCTTCGCTTCNGTCACTCAGTTTCAATCCACTCATACTTCTTAACGCTTTCATCTCTACTGCATTTATTTTACTTTTAACATTTTATACAGCATACATGTTTAAATAAATATGTGAAAAACGTCCTATTACAAAGAGCATATTATAATATTGTAGATTATTTAAGTGACAAAGATGTTTGGACTTGATTCCAGTTGCACATGAAAGCTAAACACATTGTAATGTACAAAAACTGTTTTAAAGGAATAACTGTTGAGTATTTTGCTGATTTCTTCTCAGCAGAATCAACAGAGAGATTTCTGATGGTTCAAAAGTGCTTTTTGAGCCTACTCGAATAAAGAATATTTTGATTTTAACACAGGATGGTGCGACTGTATTAGCACCAATATGTACCTACTGTTTGTTATCTAAAATCAACGTCAACCTCTTCATTGTACAAGAACTAAGCACTTAAAAGTTCTTAACAATGTTACAGCCAATACACTACAACATCGTTTATTTCAATCCCTACTATCACTTCAATCGTTAAAATAATACTTTCTTATTCAACGACTCAAATTTCAATTTAGTAGCAAATGCTATTTCATTTTCATATAGTTTTTGCAGCTGTTAATTTTTTACTTAAATTAATTTTGCACAGCATCATCTATTCGTTTAAAGCATGGCAGGCATAAAATCTAAGCCCTCTCTCCTGCAATATGTATTTGGGAAGATTTGTACCCAATACTGGGACATTACAAGTCTGCTAATTTATACTTATTAATAAAATTGATGTGTCTGTTCATATTGTCAAAACTGTCAAATGCTTAAGTATTTTTTATGATAATTTCCCAGTATTTTTGCCTGAATAACCTAAGGATAATTATTAAGCCTCCTCACTTAAACGTTTTAAAACTATAAGTAGAAATTTGAAATGGGCAAAAACAGCAACTACAGATACAAATCTCCGACCATCTCCAGTTGGAAACTAAAAAAATGTGTGAAAAATTCGCAAACGAGTAAAAATTCTGTTTGTAAACAACAACAAAATCACCTTCATTCGCAGCGTCATCTTGGCACGTCTACTGTTGACCATCCGGTTGCCAAAACACTATATAATCACCTCAATATCACCGCATTTTCAGATCTAATAATAGTCATAAGAAACACCAATTCCCTTCAAATTAAACATATTTTTAACACAGACGTAAATTCACGTAATACTCCGGATAGTGTTAATTTAAGTAACGTTATAATTGAAAGAAATGCTACACTTTATACGGAAGTTGATGTAGTTTAAGGAGAAAATTGTCAAATCGTCAAAAATGAAGTAATGTGACGATATTGTGAAGTACACAGTCGTGGACGCACTGAGAGATGTGACCGGCGCGCGCGCAACCGACGTCTCATTATTTAATAGTCAGATAAAAGATTATCTATTGAGTCGTCCTCGGTCAATACGACACTAAATTACGTATTTATCACTGAATGGCGAATTGGTTAGTTGTCCAGTGGCAGCAAATTCTTGATAGGGTTACTAAAGTTCACATCAATCTAAGCCCATCAATAGCGCTCAGTTCGCACTACGCAATACAAAGGATATTGAAGTAGACGTGTGCATTCTGTTAAGGTTTGACTATGTGAGCAGAAACGGCCTATAACCAATATTACCTAATATAGAAAATCAAAGAAATTAGCTTCAAAATTTTATTAAATCGAAAATGTATCTGGAACCATCTCACGATACATTGATTTCAGATAATAGTTGAAATACAATATAGAAATAAAAATTTTAACAAAAAAATAACCTCCTTCAAAACACTTACAAATATATTATTATGCTCCAAAAAGTAAGACATAATTGCGTATTCTTTTATAGTGTTCTTCGTATTCTTATATTATCTTATGGAGAATATTAATAAATGTCTGTTTTGAAGGCGGTTCTTTTTTTGTTAAAATTTTTATTTATTTTTAATTTTTAGTGAATCTGAAGTAAACGTGTTGCAACGCAGCAAGAAACGTAAGCTCATTGCTATTTGATTACAGACACTTATATTTTCTGCCATAAACCGCACCCTTACTGTAAGCCGTTGAGGAGATCCATTGATCTTCATATTTAACTACGACTAGCGCTTGACCATAACGAAGTTACGGTAGGCAACTGAAGTATCTGGATAGCTTATAGAAGATTCTGCCGAGTATCGTAGATTTGCGCCTAAGAATTGAAGAGTTCCGTAACTTTGTCATGGATTCCATCATCAGTACCTAACCAAACCATCACAAAACAATCCTTAAAATATATTCTTTCCAATAAAAAAAAGAATCATCCAAATCGGTTGGCGTAATCTTGAGTTATTCGTCCATTTGTCGCATGTGCGCGACTTCATGCAAATTTAACACTTATCCGGTTTTCTCATGGATGCCATCATCAGAACTGGATTTAAAAAAAAATGGGACCCTATGACGAGCACCACCTTTCATTAAAAAAAAATCATCAAGATCGGTCCACCCAGTCGGGAGATATGAGATAACAAACATTAAAAAAAAATACAGATGAATTGATAACCTCCTCCTTTTTTTGAAGTCGGTTAAAAACAGTCAGGGTGTTCCTGAATATTTATCATTCCATTTGCGTAATTTAAGTTTTCTTTATTTTCTTATTTTAAATCTCTTATTAATTTGTGTTTACTTTTTATATGAATGTTAACCTTTAATTTAGAAACTTATCAAAAGAGAATAGATGTATTTTGGTTTAAGAAGTATTTGTACTAGTTCTAGTTGATAATCCTTCATAAATAAACTAGCTGAACCCGCGACCTCGTCTAAATGGAATAATATTTTAGTAGCATTTTTGTTAATTTAGGCAAATTGTTTTACAAATAAGAACTGCCCTTTGAGGGTGCAATTTCCTAAAGTTTACTTTTGATAGATTCCGTTATGTCAAAAAAAATTCTAACCAAGTTTTACACACCATAAAAAATAGTTTGTAAATGTGAAGTTTGAATTTTTTTCCCGCAACCCCCTTTGCGGGTGGAATATCGTAAAATCCGTTCTTAGCTGACCTCTACTCGGCAAAAGGAATATTCCTACCAAATTTCAATTCTCTACGCCTTATGGTTCCAGAGATATCGTGATGAAAGAAAGAAAGAAAGAAAAAATCTTTATTCGGGACAATTATAAACTTATAGTATATTAATATCTTATACAAATATATTTCATTAATGTATAGATATATACATTAATGAAATATATATATGCAGATGTTGTGCAATTTCCACACAGCCCCGAAAAGGCAGAACAGCTCGGTATTGCCGTGTGCCATAAACCTGACACACGGTACCGATTTTCAGCTGCAGCCCTATAGCCAGCTCTGACGTCACGGACTGATCATCAGCCGACTAACAAAACACTTAAATACTAATCTTAATAAAACGCTTAACTACTCTACTACTAACATTAAATTATTAGATAAAATTGTATGCGGTTCAATAGCCAAATATAAAATAAATATGTAATAAAATAATAAAAATAAAAATTACAAATAAAATGTTAATTATAGAAGCACAAATATGAATATACATATTAACATATTAAATCCGTGCATCTCTATGGGGCCATTCCTGTCCTACCTAACCTACACATATCTTACAAGGGAAGCTACTCTAAAAGACCTGATAATTCTAATTGTTCTAAACTAAGTGAGGAATTGTGAATTTAATAGATAGTAAGTAAGTAGCAGCCCATTAACGTCCCACTCTAGTGGGCTCAGGCCTCCTCACTCATATGAGAGAGGGTTTTTAGAGCATAGACCTACCGCGCTGCTCCACTGCGGATTGGCAGGCATAGTACACAAGTGTACTCTCTATTCCTTCACTCTCATAGTCCAATATGTGACGGTAATACGACACAACCGGAGAGAGATAGTGCTTATATTTAACTTTAAAACTATATACTGACACTAAAGTACGTAGTGGAGATGGTAGGTTATTCCAACACTTAGTTGCAACGTATTTAAATGATAAGTTAATACATACCTGGATATCTGAAAGCTTGTTAAAATGTTTATAGGTATCTCTAATGAGTGGTCTGTGTCCAACAATTAGACGTCAATGGACTGTTACTAGAGTAATATAACATTGATACATAAAGCAATACAATTTTTTTCTTACAATAAGATAAATTTATAAATTGCTATCACGCATCCGCATTTGTTGTTATACGTGTCGTCAAATTTATCGATAAGTTGTCGTTATATGCCGATATCTACGTACAACCAGTGCGTATCTCCCAGGGTCCGTAACCGGCACACATTCTAGAGATAATGCCACTAAGATGTTATAACAAGAGGGAAATAAAATTAACATGATTAATTATCGGTAATTACTTATCGAATTATTTCCTTACGTCATCGTGGGTAGTTACTTTGGTACCGAGAAGTTACACAATAATACATCTAGCGGCGGCCGCGGCCGCGGCTGCTAGAGGTCGTTGACCCGGACTGAAACGTCAGTTAATTTAATTATGTATTTCAATGCTGGTTGATTTTTTTTTGTAAAACAATGAATTATTTTTTAAACTATCGTATCATTTTGCTGTACTAACGTGTTGGAGTGTGAATAATGTTATTAAAACGTCAAACACATATGACTTTTTTTTAATCAGGATCGTTTTTTTTGGTCCCATCATCAATGGTGTTATTATTACTATAAGCGGTCTCCTAACACCTTGTATATATAAAAATCAATTGTTGGTTCTTAGTCTCGCTAAAACTCGAGAGCGGCTGGACTTCTGATATATATTGTGATGCCAGGACTGCCACGATGAAGGTGTTCGTCCGCCAGCTTGCGAGGAGTATGTTTCGCCTGGCAGATAACTTCTCGCACACAGACCTCCACGGCATGAAGGTCGACAGTCTTCCTTCGTTCTAGAATGACGTATGCGACTCCTACTTAAGATACCATAGGAAGAGGCCGCAGATCCAGCAGTACAAGCGCCTACGTCTGATAGTAGGAGCTCCAAGGTACGTCAGGAATGATGTTACCCGTCGTGATAACAAGAAGCCTATCTTGTGAAGCGTATGTTTCGCATGGCAGGCAACTCTTTACACACACACACACACCTCCACGGTATTGCCAGCCAGTACCAAAGAACGGCAAACACTCGGTATCCTTTGCCTCGTGAGCTTCTACTGTCACCACCACCAGACATAGGTGATAGCGGCGAAGATGACGCGGTAGCAGAGGCAGCACCCCCCTCGGAATTGACGGAGATGGACCCGCTGCCTTCACCGGGATCCGTCGAAGCCAGCGACAAATAGTACCGGGCATTTAATGAATGCGCGAAGAAAAATGCCCGGGCAATGAGGCCCTGCCGCGCGAATGCTGCGATGAACCCAACAAGGTTTTGAATTATTTGTGGAAATATAGGGAAGGTTTAAAAGGAGAGTACATATGAAACAGTGCGTGTTGCCAGTGATGACCTACGGTTCTGAGACGTGGTCGCTGACTATGGGCCTCATGCGGAAGCTCAGAGTCACTCAGATGTTGAGGGCTGTGCCCGGAGTTTCTATACGCGATCGAATCAGAAATGAAGAGATCTATAGTAGAACCAACGTCACCGACATAGCTCTACGAATCGCAAATCTGAAGTGGCAATGGGCGGGGCACATAGTGCGAAGGACTGATGGACGTTGCGGGCCGAAGGTGCTGGAGTGGCGACCCACCACAAGGTAGACCGACGACATAAAGAGGGTCGCCAGTAGTCGCTGGAGCCAGGAGATGCGAGATCGGGCCTCGTGGAGGTCATTACGTGAAACCTATGTCCAGCAGTTCGTCTTTCGTCGTCCGTTCTTCGTCAGTGATGTTCGTCTTGTCGTTAAAAAATCAAATTAAATTTAAAAGAACACTTTTGTTTTTGACAACCAACTATTTCTGAACGCAACTATAATATTTTACGAAGTTTGGCATGAATCTGGGAGTTAAGGTTGCGTTTTTTTTTATCAAGAATTATTTTTAATCCGGTTAAGTTTTGACCGCATTTATGCAATTTTCATTCCGTTATCACAATTAATGATTCTAAATTTCGATAGAAAGATAAATAAATAGAGGGATAGATAAATATTCAGTAGTATACTTTATAGAAGACTGCCTCATTGGTCTAGTGGTTAGCATGTTTGACTACAGACATGAGGTCCTGGGTTCGAGTCCCGGGTCGGGCCAATTCAAAAATCAGTATTGAATTTTCTATTAAGATTTTCTCAATATTTGCCCGAAGTTGGGAAGTTGGCGGTGTGATCCACCCCCGTGCCTCGGAGAGCACGTTAAGCCGTCGGTCCTGCGCCTGATCTCTCTCCGGTCGTGTCGGATTCCCGTCACATCGGACTATGAGAGTGAAGGAATAGAGAGTACACTTGTGTACTATACCTGCCAATACGCAGTGGAGCAGCGTGGTGGGTCTACGCTCTAAAAACCCTCGCTCCTGGGAGTGAGGAGGCCTGTGCCCAGCAGTGGGACGTTAAAGGGCTGCTACTTACTTACTTTTTATACTTTATTGAACACCACGAAAGATTATTGCAAAAGCAATCTCTTAATAGATACACTTAGACATGATAAATATATTTAAAGTCGAAAACAACACATTGCAAATTAACCCCTAAGGCAAAATCTTAACATTACATTATAGCAAATTGTGTAGGTTCTTTGTAATTGATATGTATTATAGACAAAGTATAATTACTGTTGTCATATGTACCGAGAAAAATGTTTTAATAGCGACAATTATTTACTGGTATAACATTCAGTAATTGCGTTATGCTTGGATGAATTCTTTCGAAGTATTATTAATAAACTTATATTTGTAATATATCTCCTTTATATAAACTAAAAAAAATGATCTCCGAATCTTTTGAGCATTTCTAGTTGATTTTCTAATGAAAAGTTCCGAAAACAAGTCGCTGCTTTCGATAACTAATTATAAAATTCAAAAATATCTAAATTGTCCTCAAGGACACATCAGAATCCAGAATATTTTATATTTTCTGAGGGTCAAAAACTCCTCAATCGGCATAAATAACACTGTACCAGAAAAACTGCCTCATTGGTCTAGTGGTTAGCATGTTCGACTACAGACATGAGGTCCTGGGTTCGAGTCCCAGGTCAGGCCAATTCAAAAATCAATATTGAGTTTTCTATTAAGATTTTCTCAATATTTGCCCGAAGTTGGGAAGTTGGCGGTGTGATCCACCCCCGTGCCTCGGAGAGCACGTTAAGTAGTCGGTCCTGCGCCTGATCTCTCTCCGGTCGTGTCGGATTCCCGTCACATTGGACTATGGGAGTGAAGGAATAGAGAGTGCACTTGTGTACTATTCCTGCCAATCCGCAGTGGAGCAACGTGGTGGGTCTATGCTCTAAAAACCCTCGCTCCTCGGAATGAGGAGGCCTTTACTTAAGACAAATTGTCATTGTCGTTGAATTATATGAATATTGTGCAAATAGTAAATTTGCTATTTTATTAAACTTCGAAGAGTTCCGAAGGCAACGAAGTTCAACAGTGATTACCTTTTTTTATGATTGACAGGTTTGTATTTGAATGTAAACTCACCTGATGGTAAATGATGATACAGTCTACCATCTAATAGCTAGCTAACCTGGTTACTAGTAATTTACTTTCTATATAGCAATGCACCAAAACGTATTTACTTGTTGCTTGGATGCAGGCCTTTTCTGGAAGCCTCACACTGGTCCAGAAACAGGCAAATGCAATTTACTAAATCGTCAAACTTCCTAATAAATGTTGAGAAATAAACCGTTTGATTTATTAAATGCTAAAAACGTCGTATTTGTAAAAGGCATTATAATGTTGAAGATTATTTTAGTAACCAATTCCGTTCACATGCACTGCATCCGGTTAAACGCAGTCCGGAAATTATCAAATTTAAGAAGTCGTCGTTTTCACGACGACTGTTAAATGGTGGACTTATTATTTTCAGTGGGGCGTTTGGTATAAGAGGGGTAGCACAAATCGCGAATTGCGACGTAGTCCAATCATACATTTACCTTGGGGCTCTGATATCTAACAATGGCGGATGCTTTAACGAAGTCAAAAGACAGATGGCGATTACAAGAACAGCTATGGACAAGATGAAAAAAATATGGAGGATACGAAACATCACTAAGACCACGAAATCCAGACTCGTGAGGAAACTGATCTTCCCCATATTTTTATACGCTGCTGAGACGTGGACATTGCGAGAAGAAAATAGATGCTCTAGAAATGTGGTGTTGGAGAAGGATGCTTGGGGTTTCGTGGACCGACTTTCGTACGAACGTCTCGTTACTTCAAGCAGCGTCTATATTGTATAGTACAATCTCGAATCCTGACTTTCTTTGGACACGTCTCTCGGCGTTGCAATCAATCCATCGAACGCTTCGTCATTCAGGGAAAGGTGGAAGGCAACAGACCGCGTGGGAGGTCACCTACTCGATGGACTGACCAGATGAAATCTGCTCTGGGGACTTCGTTGAACGAATGCAGTAGGATGACCTTGAGCAGGGAGAAATAGCGAACCGTCGGCATGCGCTCTGTAATGAGCGTAACGGCTAAGAAGAAGAAGAACAGAGGAATGAAGCAATATTCGCCTAGAGACAGTTCTTAGTTTGTATTAACGTTAGTATAGTGTGTTAAGACATTCAAAGTATGTAATATAATAATAAAGAATATGAGAATAGTATTATTTAACCTGCAAATTAGTTAGCGACTCTACAAATAGCAAAAACTATATTTAAAGGGACTGCCTCATTGGTCTAGTGATTAGCATGTTCGACTACAGACATGAGGTCCTGGGTTCGAGTCCCGGGTCGGGCCAATTCAAAATTCAATATTGAGTTTTCTATTAAGATTTTCTCAATATTTGCCCGAAGTTGGGAAGTTGGCGGTGTGATCCACCCCCGTGCCTCGGAGAGCACGTTAAGCCGTCGGTCCTGCGCCTGATCTCTCTCCGGTCGTGTCGGATTCCCGTCACATCGGACTATGAGAGTGAAGGAATAGAGAGTGCACTTGTGTACTATGCCTGCCAATCCGCAGTGGAGCAGCGTGGTGGGTCTATGCTCTAAAAACCCTCGCTCCTTGGAGTGAGGAGGCCTGTGCCCAGCAGTGGGACGTTAAAGGGCTGCTACTTACCTATATTTAAAGGAGTAACTGGTTAGCTTTTTGCAAGTTACTGGTCAGCGGAATTAACTTTCCGAACCAGCAACCCTATTAAGATTTTAATTATGAATGACTTCAGAACGTTATAACAATAACAAATAAATATGGAAAAGAACGTGTTATTAACAAAGCAGTAAATAAATATCTGTAAGTTATTTTATCTCTATTTCTAGAATTGCAAAATGACCCGTCACCTGACGTTAGTTATCTTCGTACATATAATTAAGAACAAAATATGGTAATGTACATTGACCTGTACCATATTCAGTAATATATCGTAGCCATAACATGTAAAATGTCATTGTCTTACAAAACGAAACCTACCAAATTAGGGATAGATTCCAAAAAACGCGATGGACATGACTATTCAAAAGAGCATGTAAAGCTTAATGATTAATGAATTCATTATGAACATAGATAAAGAAGATTCATTCCCATAGGGGTGGGCAGAGACCACGTCCTTTCACTTGCCACGATCCTCGCATATCTCCTTCGTTTCTTTCACTGTCATTAAACCTTTCATACAAGTTTGTCGGTTTAGGGTACTGTTGACCTTACTCTTCCCCTTCCGACTTTCTCATTCTCTCTACGTGCCCAAGCCATCTAAGCATACCTTTCTCAATTTTAGTCACTACATCTTCTTTTATACCACAACTTTTATTAAGGTTTTCGCTGGATATCGGAGAGCACTTTAAGCCGTCGGTCTTGCGCCTGATCTCTCTCCGATCATGTCAGATTCCCGTCACATCGGATTATGAGAGTGAAGGAATAGAGAGTGCACTTGTGTACTATGCCTGCCAATCCGCAGTGGAGCAGCGTGATGGGTCTATGCTCTAAAAACCCTCTAGGAATGAGAATGCCAGTGCCCAGCAGTAGGATGTTAATGGGCTGCTATTCACCTATTTACATTACAATAACAATGTCTTGGAAATGAGAGGAAACGTCAACATTTTTTATGTATTTTGCTATTATTATATCCGTTTACGTGCTTAAATTAAAAAGGCTGTTGTTCGAGGGTGTAAGGCGAATGTTACGTAATGCTAAGAGCATAAAGACCTCGACGGGGAAAGGTCAAGGCCAGGACTTGAGAATGGCAGATTTCCTTAGGCGTATGCAATTTTTAATCTCGAGATATGGGACAGGGATTGAAAGAAAAATCTCTTCTGGTAGCTATTTTTAGAGCAACTGTAAAGAATGATGAAATGTTTCACGATATTGTGTTGAGAGGCCATTACGATTAGGAATGTTTATGTTACAGGGAAAAAATATACTGGTACAATGTTAGAACTAGTTTCCATAGCAGTTACAAAGTTCATATTTTCTTATTTGAATCGTCAAACCTGTCTGTTGCTAGTCAATTCTACCTAAAAGATATCGGAAAGAAACTCAATAGTTATTCACTTTAATGACACTTTGTAAATTCCGGCCACGTTTTATAGGCCTCCGTAATAAACCGTCGCTTGCCCCGGCAATGCCCCGATGTTTTGGGCTCTTGTGACTTAAATTTTCATGAAAGACTACCAAATGTTATGATTTTTATGTTTTCTAATAGTTAAACTATACAATATTATCTTTTGTTTATTAAATTAAGGATCTGGTGTAGCGTTAAATTGCGCTAAACTTTGAGATAGTGAAAATTAAAACTTGCTTCAAGGGTTTTCATTGTTATTCACATCACTTATATACCTAAAAACATAAATAATTACTAATAAACATTCACAGTTTATAAAGTACCACAAAAACTTAACCGTTTGTAACGGTCACTTTGGAACTGATTTATTTTTTGTTTTTTCTGTTCTCTGGTGTTATCTCTACGCATATTTTGTTACGACAGTTACCGAGAAGCGAAATAAAAAGAATGAGATGATTGTATTTCTGATTGCACGAATTGAGACATAACTATCGTATAACGTAGTCAACTGGTAGTTGACAGGAGCAGTATAAAGGATAGTTACCTTTTTTTTCTTTTGATCTCATAAACGGAATGGTACGAGTACCCGTAACAGTAAGCAGTAGCCCTGGCTTCGATTCCCGACAGAATAATTTTAGGAAATTGCGCTTTCTAATACCGTTACCATACTGGGTAGAAACTGTAAGTAAATCTCCTACCAGAAAAGCGCATTGACATCTTAACTGTTACCTGTATTAAAAATAAATATTAGATCCCCGGTAAGGCAAATCATTTGTGTATATATCTTGCTACACAATTACTCAACTTAACCAAGGCCAGTTACAGTTTCGGAGAAATTAACCGACAATATAACACCAAACGGTAATGCAATCTTTACCTGTTACAAAAGCAGTTATAATGGCGTCAAGTTCTCTTTTCATGGGAAATTGTAAGCGAGTTTGCGAAATTGTTACGTTACTTTTATATTAACAAACAATTTTTTCCCTGTTCAATAAATAATTGTAGAGGAAAATGTTTCTTTTCATTTAATAGTCCCAAGGGAAAACATATCGCAAAGTGCAGTAGGGTCTCCTCTCCGGGATTCTTCTCAACATTGTTGAGGAGTACGGGCCTCGAGGCTTGCCCGAGCATTTCCTCGGGTATCAGTAAGGTAAGTAGCAGCCCATTAACGTCCCACTGCTGGGCACAGGGCTCCTCACTCATATGAGAGAGGGTTTTTAGAGCATAGCCCCACCACGCTGCTCCACTGCAGATTGGCAGGCGGGGGGGTATCAGTGTTGCCCGGTAATCTATTGTGCCCGCACTAAAACGGGCTGGTTCCCGCCAACCTAGTTAGCGGGTCCTATCTCGCTCGTGGGCCTCCTTTAGCGAGACGAGAGTATCGCAGAAGAGACTTGTCAGCGATGCTGTCAAGTGAGAGATGTTGGGCGGAAGTGGCCCTCTTCTGCAAGACTGTAATCTCGCTAAAGGAGGCCCACGAGCGAGATCGAAAGAACGCAGTAGATGCTCTCGAACTAGCATTGTACCGGGGATCAAACTCGCGACCTTTTTTAGGAAAAGCGAGTACTCGCACCACTGCGCCCGCAAGGCCGTCGAAATATGCTATCATCGTACTATGCCTGCCAAGCCCCACTGCGGGTTATATGCTCCAAAAACCCTCTCCTTTGAGTGATTAGGCCTGGACTCAGAAGTGGGACGATAATGAGCTAATAAAGTACATAAATGAATAGCATCACGCCTCATTCCCATAGGAGTAGGCAGAGTCCTTTCCACTTGCCATGATCCTTGCTTCCTTCATTCTCATTAAACCTTTCATACAAGTTCGTAGGTTTAGAGTACTCTAGACATGGCCCTTATTCAAAATGTCCTGGATTTGGTCCAGGCACGTTAGCCTTGGTTTTCCCCTTCAATTTTTCCCATTCACTCTTGACTTATAATTCCTTTTCGTCAGTCTCCTTTTATTGATATAGATGCCATATTTGTGCTGCAGAAAAGGGCCGTTCGTGCGATTTACAATATGGGTCCAAGAGAGTCGCTAAAAAACAAAGTCAAGGCAGTCAACATAATGACAGTTCATTGCGTATACATATTAGAAAACTTGTTGTACGTACATAAAAACATTGACTCTTTTAATAAAAAGAGGCATACATCATATAACTCACGAAACCAAAACAAACTTGTTATAAATTTAAGCAGGCTGCATAAGATTAACAACTCATTTAAGGGTAACTGTATACGTTTCTATAATAAACTCCCACAAGACGTTCTAAAGATGTCAATTAATAAATTCAAAGTCTTTGTTAAAAGAAAGTTGATAGAAAAATCGTAGTATAGGTTTCAAGATTACCTAGACGATAGAAACGTCTGGGAGTGAACGAATTGCTCTAATTTTAATTAAAATATATTAAACTAATATGACATTGTAATGGTGATGATAACAAAAAAAACAAAATAACCGACTGAGTTTGTTGTGGGTTCTTCTCGGATCAGGGCGCGAAGGAACCCTACGAGGGTTTAGATTTTAAGCCGATCTTGAGTACCATCATCAGACGTATATTAGAATCAGAGTGTGGAAAAATAAAATATAATTTGACGATTCAAAAGTGCTGTAATATGCCTACTTGAATAAAGATATTTTTGATTTGATTTTTGATTTATTTTCTCTACGTGCCCAAACCATTTTCTCAATTTTGGTCACTGCATCTTCTTTTAAATCACAACGTAACTAGTCTTTAAGTATTAACGCTTGTGGTGGTGGTTGTGATTTAATAAAATTATATATAATATTAAACTGTCGGTAGCAAGGTCGAGTCATTGTGACATTAGCGGTTTTGGTATTATAAAATTATTACGATATTGCATAATACGATTGTGGTCACCGCATTTATTATACAATTGTAAATAACCTAATGTAAAAAAGGATCAGGTTTATTAACATACCACTATATCCAGCCATGTTTCGTTGTGTCATCTATATCTTTTGAATTTCCATATTTATTTCACAAGTAAGAGACAATTATTTAATGGAGGAAGTGTGAAAGTAGCACCAGTGACCGAGAAGTTAAGGAGTAGAAGGTTAGCCTGGTATGGACATGTAATGAGAAGGGAGGATAGCCATGTATGTAAGACGGTCCTAAATGTGATGGTAAGCGGCAGGGCTGGGAGAGGGCGACCAAAAAAAGTGTGGATGAATTGTGTGAAAGAGGATATGTGTATTAAGGGTGTGAATGTAGAAATGACAGCGGATAGAGTGAAGTGGCGAAAGGAAACATGCTGTGCCGACCCCACCTAGTGGGATAAGGGCAAGAAAACAACATTTGCAGTGATTTCCTATTGTGCTTTTTCAAGCTCTAGATTATCTATGTAACATATTTCAGCGCGACAGACAGAGTTACTTTCGCATTTATAATATTAGTAAGGATTTTTATTCAACACCCTTGCGAGTAAAGTTTTTACAAACTTTGAATATCATATTTATTTCTATCGAGTTAATAACCTAAAATATAAGTTTCAAACTCTAAAAAAAATGATACTTTCATGCTCTATACAAAGCTTTATAATATATCTAAGAGCGTAGGCATGAAAGCGGTTTAACCTTTTCCACCACTTTTAGAGGGTATAGTGAGTTATTCTTAAGAGATGGATATATGCCACCATAGACTTTCTTGTAGATGTATAAACCAGGAATCTTCCCACCTTATATTGTTTTATGATATCTCTAAAAGATTAGGCAGTGTTTTTGATGAAAGCTTCCGAGCGTGATTTTTTCCAACACTTCCAACAAATAATGTTGTATTTCAACCAATTCCAACAAAACATTAAGAAATTATATACATAATACTTGCTGAAGAAATACTTTATCTTTTGATAACAACTGCATGGAAATATATTCAATGGTTTGAGTTTTAGGTCAATATAAATGAATTTAACTAGTAAATAAGTTTTAAGCTTCTCGATCTAAAAATTGCGATATTTTTATCCCTCACAGCCCTTTTTTCGCATAAAAAAGTAGCCTTCTCAGTCTGTGGACTATCTGTGTACCAAATTTCATTTAAATAGGTCCAGTAGTTTTTTCGTAAAAGCGATAACAGACAGAATTACATTCGCATTTATAATATTAGAAAAAATGGGACGTAATGAAAATGATACCTGTTTCTCTTAAACAATGTACTCATTTTAAACAATGACACATATCAATTTATGTTATCACATACATGCACGTGGCTGCAATACATAATAGTATATGTATCTACATGAACCTTGCTAAATAATTTGTTTGATTGAACACGCTTATCTCAGAAACTACTGGACGGAATTGAAAAATTGTTTTGGATAGCCCAACTTATTATATAAGGGTATAGGCTATATAAGGTTTTAGGAGATGGCTCCCAAAAACGAAGGCAGATGATAGTATTGATAACCATTATTGATGGGATGGAAAAAATGAATCCTGATTAGAAAACACAACCAGCACTGAAACACAAAATTAAAACAGCTGACGTCTCAGCCCTCTTTTTTTTCGCTGGGAAAAGCTTTTACGCGCCCCGACTAATGAGACAAGAGTGTGGGACTAACTGATGAGACAGAATACCCACTAAAACCCAGTGGTCCCAGATCATCCTAATGTGGGAATCTAGCGGCTCGTTTGCGCATTCCAATATGCTGTCCCGGATGAAGCCAAATCAAGACACAAGGCTGTTGAGCGAGGCGCGAAAATCCACGCCTTCTACCGCCCAAACTTCGGCGACGTAAAGCAGGGGCATCAGAAGCAACCTCCCGGTCCCTCTCATATGCCTCCTTTAGCGCGATAAAATTTTTCACAAAAGGAGGCGACGGCTCTCCATCCTGCTTCGCTAGCGACCATTCCACGGGCAATGCTAGTCAGTGAGTGGTCTCCGCCAATCAACGACACCAAGAGATGCCCACGCCGAGTATTCTGCCGCAGTATGGTACGGCGTGTCGACGGGGTCACCGCACTCGTGACAGATGGGCGATTCCTCCCGGCCAGCAATATGATGAAGGCACTTCCCGAAACAGCCGTGTCCGGTGAGCACCTCCACCAGTCTATACGAGAGCGTTCCATGACTCCTGCATAACCACTGTCTGCTATGGGGGTCTCGAGATCCTCCCTCCATTTTGTAATCAGAGTCCTGGTCAACGACTATATGTCCAACTACTGTAGTTAAGCCACTATAACTACTTTTTTACATTTTAAAACTTAATAAAAGTACCGACAATAATCAAACCATATTATTCATACCTCTATATTATTAGGAAAGGAAGTAATTAAAAACTAAGTGATATAAACTTCTATGTTATTAAAATATACCTACAGTCCGAATTAGTAGATTTTCCATTGCCAAGAGAATAAAGGACAAAATAAATAGTTGTATTTCATATTAACCTTTCAGTGAAGTTGTCATTTTTCTCCTGTGGTTTTAAGTACGTACCATTTACCATCCTCAAACAGTTATATATTGAATGCCCATACAATAAAATGTATTGTATTGTTAAGCCTAACAGACAATAGGGCTTTATCACACTTCAGGTGTTAAGTGTAACAAAAGCCGATATTTTATCTATAATCGGAAAACTGGTGACCTAAATAACCTCGGAACTGTAACGATCCATTTCGTCGACACCTGGTTAAATCTATACATATAAACTCAACTCAAGATTTAAGCTTATATAATAAAGAGCAAACATTTGTGACTGCAACTCAAGGTGTGAAAAAATCTGTCATCGCGTGCCCTGGAGAAACTATTGATGATAGAACAAAAAAATGTTCTACAATATTATAGATCGTATTAATATCTACAAAAAGTCTGCAAAATCTTATCTCCAACTCCTATAGTTATGCCACTATAACTACATACAGACATAAATAGCATCACACCTCATTCACATAGGGGTAGACAGAGACAACATCCTTCCACTTGCCACGATCCTTGCATATCTCCCTCGCTTCTTTCACTCTCATTAAACCCTTCATACAAGTTCGTCGCTTTAGAGTACTCTTGACCTGGCCGTTATTTAAAATGTCCTGGATTTGGTCCAGGAACGTTCGCCTTGGTCTTCCCCTTCCAACTTTCGCATTCACTCTTGACTCATAAATCCTTTTTGTCAGTCTCCTTTCGTTCATTCTCTCTACATGCCCAAACCATCTAAGCATACCTTTCTCAATTTTAGTCACTACATCGTCTTTTATACCGCAACGTTCTCTTATCACACTATTTCTTACCCTGTCACTCAGTTTTAATCCACTCATGCTTCTCAACGCTCTCATCTCTACCGCATTTATTTTTGGTAAACTATAAATAACTTTTTATATTTTATTAAAGACCGTTTCAATACCTGTAAAATACTTTTCAAAATAAAAATCTAAAGTAAACAATGTCAAAATATAATTCCAGACAGTTTAACGCTCGACTGTGATCTTACCTGATGGTAAGTGATGATAGAGTCGAAGATGGAAGCAAGCTAATCTGGTAAGAGGCAATATAGCTCATATGGTTTTTACACCACATCGTACCAGAACATAAATCACTTTGTTTGGCGATACGTTTTTGCTGGTAGGGTGGTAACTAGCCATAGCCGAAGCCTCCCACCAGTCACTCAGACAAATTAGAAAATAAACTCGCACTACCAAGGATGGAACCCGGGGCCTCTGCCAGCAAAGCGAGTATTCGCACCGCTGCCCCAACGAGGCCGTCACAATGTCATCACATTTAGATTGAAAAGACTATGTATTCCACAATGATTTTATTTATTCGTCACAGTTCTTCTGAAATATTATATATTATAGACTAGCAACTTTGCAGACTCGAAGATCTCAATACAATGCTCGATGACCTCAGCAGAATTTCTCAACAGGTGACTCTAAAAATGAACATGGATAAGCCAAAAATTATGTCCAATATCCATGTACCACCACACCCAGTCATCGTTGAGAACTCAGCTCTCGAAATTGTGGATGAGTACACATAACTGGGACATATAATCCAGCTAGGTAGATCCAATTTCGAGAAGGAGGTCAACCGCCGAAACCAACTCGGCTGAGCAGTGTTCGGGAAACTCCGCCAGATATTTTCGTCCGATATCCCACACTGCCTGAAGACCAAAGTCGTCGAACAGTGCGTGTTGCCAGTGATGACATACGGTTCTGAGACCTGGTCGTTGACTATGGGCCTCATGCGGAAGCACAGAGTCACTCAGCGTGCGTTAGAGCTATGCTCGGAGTTTCTCTACGTGATCGAATTAGAAATGAAGAGATCCGTAGTAGAACCAAAGTAACCGACATATACCTACGAATCGCGAACTTGAACTGGCAATGGGCGGGGCACATAGTCCGACGGACCGATGGATGTTGGGGCCCAAAGGTGCTGTAATGGCGATCCTGCACCAGACGACGCAATGTAGGAAGACCCCCCCACAAGGTGGACCGACGATATAAGGAGGGTCGCCGGTAGCCGTTGTAGCCAGGCGGCGCAAGATCGGGCCTTGTGGAGGTCATTACGTGAGACCTATGTCCAGCAGTGGACGTCCATCAGTTTTAGCGAACTTGCCATGGCTTTGCACATGGTACCGCATGACCTTGATGAGTTCAATTTATTTACTGTTAATGCGAGAACTCCTAAGATATTTATTTAAATTACATGGTGTAAGAGAATAATAATGTGCTCGAATCGCTTAAGGTAATTTACGTATTTAAAGGATTGATATTGTATCAGTCTGAGTAACTTTTAAATTACCGCTTTATACGTGATCACTTTTTTTGAAATATGGCTAGAGTGAGCTTTCTTTAAAAAATAGATACGTAACCTCTGTGGCTTTTTTGTAGATCTATAAAAAAGGAATATCTCATGATGCATTTTGTTGCTATTTCTCTAATGGATTAGGCAGCATTTATCCATGAAAGGAAAAGCAGCTCGACTTATTCCGAAACTTATCAGCGTTATATTGCAACCAATTCACACACAGCCTTTACAAATACCTAAAACCTTCGTAATAAATCACTATTTTATTATTGAAAACCGTACGAAAATCTATTCCATAGATCTCAGTTAGTAACGAACAGACTGTCAGAAAGACGCGGTGAAGGACATTCGTTTTATAACATGTACATATTTTGTCTCAAAATGCTTTTTTTTAATACAGAGAGGTTAGCATTTGACTGTGATGATTGATGATACTGTCTAAGATGGAAGCTCGCTAATCTGGCAATACGTAATTTACGTTTCCTAGACTTGGGAATCGTACCAAGGACTGATAACGAAGTTCTCACACCATAAAAGAGAACATAGAACGTATTTTATACATTTAAGAACCTACAATTATGAATTATTTATATATAAAGAAACATATTCATTAAACTAGCAGATATCGAACCTATTGTAGGATAATTAAGCACGTTCAATTGATAACAAAGGTCGCCTTCGAAATGTTCGAGAAAAAAACACTTGCAAGATAATTTAACTATCCCTATGTTTATCTATAAAGAATCAAACTGACTCACTCACTAAGCACATCCAAAACGACTGAAGCCAGTAATTTTCCAGAAGAAACAAACGTAAACCTGATGTTTATTCGATCTTTATATATAATTGTAGTTTATTTCGTATTCGATTTATATCTCAAAACTCTTATCAGAATTATATAAAATTGCATCTAAAATAATTTATATTAACATAATAAATGAAAGGGGACATAAATATTGCAAATAATATTATTGAATGGAAATAAAAGTCACGACCCCAACGCGCTTACTTGCTAAAGCGTGAACTTTTGTCAGCCTCAGTTGCTGCGAATAAATAGACTTCCTTGCTTCTTAGTCCATTGAAATGTTACATGAGCTTTGCATTTTTTAGAGGAAGCAATTTTATTTTTGGGACATGTGTGGGGGGGCAATATAAGCTAAATCCCAAGTTTTTGGGGTACCAAGAGATTACTGTAAGAAAAAATAAAATAAGTTCTATAGTAAGGAAAACAGTTAGGAATGATTAAGTAAAGCTGTACGGATTGAAAAAAAAATTGAGAATGTATTTACAATAAAGAGAGATCATAAAGCTAAATTAAACATTTCGTTTTCAACTAAATTCAAAAACCCGGTCAACTTTGGAGAGCTGTAACAGCGTTTTAAAATAATGAAATTTAAAAAAAAAATTATAGAAAAACTTTCCATTTTTTGGAAAATGTATAAAAGCAATTTCATAGAGCCAAGATTTATTTTTTAAATTTTAAATTTAGGCTAAAATGTTACATGAACATATTTTTAAACAATGCGATTATTCGTCGCTTCAACCGATGGACCTCCACTGCTGGACATAGGTCTCACGTAATGACGTCCATAAGGCCCGATCTTGCGCCGCCTAGCTCCAGCGGCTACTGGCGACCCTCTTTGTATCGTCGGTCCACCTTGTGGGGGGGTCTCCCTACACTGCGGCGTCCGGTACGGGGTCGCCACTCCAACACCTTCGGCATTCGGACTATGTGCCCCGCCCATAGCCACTTCAGGTTCGCGATTCGTAAAGCTACGTCGGTGACGTTGGTTCTACTACGGATCTCTTTATTTCTGATTCGATCGCCTAGAGAAATTCCGAGCATAGCCCTCTTCATCGCACGCTGAGTGACTCTGAGCTTCCGCATGAGGCCCATAATGAGCGACCACGTCTCAGAACCGTAGGTCGTCACTGACAACTCGCACTGTTCGAAGACTTTAGTCTTCAGGCACTGAAGAATATTTCCCGAACGCTGCCCAACCGAGTTGGATTCGGCGGTTGTCCTCTTTCTCCAAATTGGACCTAACTAACTGGACTATATGTCCCAGGTATGTGTAGTCGTCAACAATTTCGAGAGCTGAATTCTCAACGATGACTGGGTGTGGCGATAGATGGATATTAGACATAATTTTCGTCTTATCCATGTTCATTTTCAGGCCCACCTGTTGAGAAACTCTGCTGAGGTCATCGAGCATCATCATCGAACAATGCGATTGTCTACAATTTATGTCTTTACGAATGTTTTGTAGGTAGTTTCCGAGATATTGCTAAAAAGGGGTTGCAACCGAGGCAGCCCCACCTTTTATTAACCCCCCACACATCTCCCATAAATAAAATTTCGTCCTCTAACAAGTGCAATATAATGTCTTTAAGATGTAACATTTCTATGGACTATCTACAGTTCGAGTGGATCATCAAGTAAACGTTGTCGTTAAAAGAAGTCTGCAAACCTTTTATTTAGAGTTAAATCGTAAACCAGTCATAGTGTCGAATGTGTGAGTCGTCGATGATCTATAAAGACAAAGATTCACTGACTCACTCATTAAAATACATTCGAAAATACTGAAGCCAGATAATACCCCTTCTTTTAATGAAAAATGTAAAGGGTTCCTTCGCACCTTGTTCCCAGAAGAAGCCCCAAAAAGCAGAGTCGGGTATCCTTACTTATCCAGTAATCCTTCAAATTATAATACGATTTTTCAACGAAAGAAAATACTGACAAAAAAGCCAAAAAAAGTCTAAAACCTGTTTTTATTTTGTAAAGTATCGCGTTAAAAGTAAATATGGCATTACCAACAGAACTTCTATTGTATTTATATGTACAATTAATTAATTAATAATTGAAAAATCCGTTGGCAAAACTTATTTTATAGAAACCACGTAATAATTCAAGTAGAAGTAGCTGCGGTTTAATTAATCAAAGGGTTTTATATTCAACTTCATGATGTTACTACGGCTTTCTTGTTGGGACAAGTACTGTATAGACGCTTGAAAACAAACACTTAATAACCAGAAAAATATAGGTTTAATAAAAGATTAAGGTTATGCTGTAAAGTCAAGCTGTTTAGCAGCAAAATATGAATAGTGTCCTAAAATGATAACTCTATTCGATAAATATGGATGTTTTAATTTTTTTTGGATTTTAAAAAGCTTTTCTATAATATAGTGGCAAAAACATAACATAATATAGTGCTATATTACTAAATGTTATGCAATGCGATGTAACTTTAACGAACGGAACAATTTTGTGTATATAGTCTCTCGAGCTGCCTTGTGGTGTAATTGTTTTAAAGAGAATTTTAGTGCTAAATTGTATAAATTCAAATAGTGAAGTAAGTATTAGTATAGTGCAAGTTGTTTATATTAAAATAGTGCAGAGAGTAAATGTTGTTAGTTAATGTGAGTTGGTGTTTTTATAATAAGACAATGTTTTTGGTATTTTTAAGTGTTGCCACTATATTAATCAATAACTCCCAACATTTCAGAGCTATCAGTGTTGTCAACTAACTATATATAGTCTAACTTAATGGACTATTTTAGATTTGCAAGTTACTTTGAATTGTCATTTGTTTTATTAATCAAAATCAAAATATTCTTTATTCAAGTAGGCTCAAAAAGCATTTTTAAATCGACAGTAATATGTCCGTTGGTGAAAAATCTATCACCAGTTTAGAAAGTAGATTCCGTTGACAAGAAATTGGCAAGTTTTGTAGATGACAATGTATTTTGCTTCTACGTACAAATCCTATCATTTTTATCGCTTAAATAATCTTCAACATTATAACATGCCTTTTGTAAAAGGATGTTTTTGACATATTTCTTAATATCATTTAGAAGCAAATCCAAAAATGATGAAAAATTAAAAGTGTCAGAAGTGAAACGTCTTTGGCAAACTAATTTTTTAAATCTTGTCTATATTTATACAAATCTAAAACTTTAGATATCCGAGACTTAAAGGAAGATATGTTAGGAATTTAATTGTCATTAAAATATTAAATGTGTCGAAAATTAATATAAATTCATTGCAATCTCAAATGACGAATTGTAAATAACAAATGTCACGTGGTTTTTTTTAATATTAGAAATTATTAATTAAATTTTGTGTTTGAATTTGATGTAAATTAAATGACGAGTGGCAAATTAAAATGCCACATATCGTTTGTATAAAAACTGCACATCTTCGTGATGGTTCCACAAATGGCTAATCGAGGTAAACCCTGAGAAAAGTGTAGCAGTGCTTTTCACAGGAGTTAAGTATTTTGGAATCATACATTGCCGAACGCCACTCCAGCAAGTGCTGGAGGGGCGACCCCGCATGGGGCGGCGCAGTGTAGGGAGACCCCCCACAAGGTGGGCCGACCACATTAAGAGGGTCGCCGGTAGCTGCTGGAGCCAGGCGACGCAAGATCGGGCCTTGTGGACGTCATTACGTGACACCTATTTCCAGCAGTGGACGTCCATCGGTTGAAGCGACGACGACAACTGCCAAACATTAAGCTTTACGACATGGCCATCCCATGGCATAAAGAAACTACATATCTGGGAGTTACCCGGGATAAGACCATGCACTTTAGTAAGCACATTCGCAATGTTTGTGGCAGAGCCGCGTTTGTGCTAGGTAGATTATACCCCCTGATCTGCAAGAAAAGTAAAATGTCACTTCCCCACAAGGTGACACTTTACAAAACTTGCATCCGCCCCATTATTTGCACACGTGCCAGAGCGCAGACTGACTCGTCTGCAGCCGGTCCAAAATAAGTTTATGAGGATAGCCACGGGATGCCCCTGGTACGTCCGAAATATAGATAAAGATAAAGAGTCACTACAAAGAGCTCTCCAAAAATTATTTCGAGAAAGCCATTAATCATAGGAATCCACTAGTGGTTAACGCGTCCTCTAACAGGATCCGTCTCAATGTTCCGCCTAGGAAGAGATGGCTTAAATATGTCCTTAATGACCCCGATGACACGATAACAATCGACAATCTACTATACCAGATAGGGACAGACACTCAAACAAATATTAAACAGTGACTCCGCCGGCGGAGTCAAGATCCCCGTTTCCAGAGGTCACCCGGACTAGGATTCAACCCACGCACCCGGGGACGCTTCTAATTTCTAGTCCGTTTCAGGTATTATATGTGATAACGTGGTTCCAAGCCGCGGCTCGGTCTCGTAGGAGACGCCCTTGGAGCGACGTTTCCCCAGAGAGCGAGCCCTTCTCAGGGCTCGCACTCGAAAAGTGTCGGCCTCCCTAAGAGCCCGTCCTCTTTTCGGTTACTCTGTAAAAGCCAGTAGGACTAACAGCTAAACACATTCCGAACAAAAAAAAATCTTCGTGACGCTAATCACGCTTTAAAAAAGTTTCACTTTAAAAAATTACGAATGCAATATTCCATCTCCATTTTACTGAGAAGATAAAATAATCAAAAGGCTTTTTTATTCTTGAGTTCATAGGCAATGAATTGCTGGATCAGCCGCAGTGCGGATACCGCATCGATCCTGACCCGTCCCAACGTGCCGGGAGCGGTCCCGTTTCTGAAACGTCGCGTCGCTAACGAGTAAGCTTTTATACTTAGCTCACAATTAAACTAAAACGAACTGTACCTTCCCTTTCAGAGATTACTTTTCATGATAGGGCCACAGTTGTAATTGTACCTTTTTAGTCTATTGAAATGTTACCATTTTTTTTTTTTTGAAGAACAAAAGAAATAATTTTAAATTAATTGCAATCTATATCGTAGAGAGAGTAGAGCGTAGATACTTGAATTTTATTTATTTATTTTTTTATTTTTTATTTTTTATTATTTATCTTTATTAAAAGGCACTTGTCCCAGTTTACAGTTTAGTAACAAAACAAATACATAGCACATACAGAAAAAATCAAAACTTAAATTAAAATTAATAATAATAATAAATAAATTTTAAATTAGAATACAATCAAAATTTAATCTAATAATAATAAAAATACTAAATAAATCTAAGGGTATAATTCTTCCTCGTCATTTTCGTATTTGTACAAATTTATAGTATGTTGTACTTTTTTATTTATTTTTTTTTTTAATTTATAGTATGTTGTAATTTTGGTAGGAATATTCCTTTTGCCGAGTAGAGGTCAGCTAACAACGGATTTTACGAAATTCCAGCCGCAAGTGGGGTTGCGGGGGTGTTAACTATTGACTCGTCATGATATCTCTGGAAACATAAGGCGTAGAGACTTGAAATTTGGTAGGAATATTCCTTTTGCCGAGTAGAAGTCAGCTGAGAACGGATTTTATGAAATTCCACCCGCAAGGGGGATTGCGGGGATGCTTTGACTAATTTGCCTAAATTAATGAAAATGCTACTCAAAAAATCATTCAAAGCAGACGTAGTCGCGGGTTCGACTAGTGGTATATATATATACTTTATCCAAATAGATCAACAGTGAAAGTAGAGCGGCACATTTTCAGCATCATCTAGTGAATTCCTATGGATCGAAAATAGAGGAAATCAAGGATTTTTCGATACCTATAGGCTATATAAATCTGCTAATGTCGGACATTCTTACGAATTTAAAAATGTATTAATTAGATATATTTGTTGTAGTCTATTAATTGTAAGACTAATTTAACATTAACATACACACATGCTCAATCACACTGACACACACAGTCACACATGACACACACATGTACACTAACACTGACACACACCACATGCACTGACACACCTCACGTACACCTACACACACCCAAAACCATGCTTAAGTATAAATTTTACAAATTGAATTGGTTTTTTATTCTTATGCTATTTCATTTTACTACAGATTGTGGACTGGGAGGATGAGCGGGTCACCCAGTAACACAGGATTGCACCTAGTACAGAGGCCCTTTTTTTTCGGCTAGAAAATGCATTTGCGCACCCCTGCCACGAGGCAGGGAGTGTGGGACTCGCTGGCAAGGCCAAAATACCTACTAAAACTCAGCGCCACCCTCCTCACCCTGAATTGGGAGTGTCAGAGGCTCCCTTTCGCATTCACTCTGACACTCCCGGATGAACCGACTGAAGATGTTCAAGGAGGAGACAAGAAGCGTTCGTAAAGACGCCTCCAGCCACACAGCCTTCTCCTCCTCCTTAGAGGAGTAGCATCTGCTGCAGCTTCTCGTACTCGCTCCATTGCCTCCTTCAGAGAAATGACGGCTTCGCAGAAAGAGGCAACTGCATTCCATCCTATCTCACTGTCAAGCATGGCGCCTACCATACTTGGCAATGAGAGATCCGCTCCGATGAGGGACACCAGAGGATGTCGCTGTGGTCCCCAAGCCTGACATTCTGCCATTTGTACTGCACTTTTTTAATATGGATTAGATTACGAATATAGGTGTGTATCTAATAATCCGAAAGGGAGCAATCAAAAACAAAGTGAAATAAAACTTTTATGTTAAAAGAAAATAAATCTATAGTTCGATTTATAGAATTTCCACTGCCACAAGATCGGTATCTACTCGGGCGACACCGCGGAGCATTGCTAGTCTAATACAAAAATATAACTTCTATATTGAATGATGTTTTGGCTAACAACCAGTAATGTTTCGGATGACGTGACAAAGAGTAGAGGACAAAACTTTATGGAAATTTTTATGATCTTACGTTAATAATAAATCTATCTGTATAAAATCAATTGCTAGTCTCGCTAAAACTTGAGAACAGCTGTAATGATTTGACCAATTTTGATTTCGAATTATAGTAAAAGCAACAGTTTCACTTTTTTTTATGTTGGTCCCGTCGCTTAGAAATCATTTAAATTAAAGAGTGAAGTTTTTTCACATTTTTCTTTTTTTGTTGAAGTGAAACTTCTTTAGGCGCAAGAGGGTAAAATTTTAACGGATGAAACGCAAGATTAGCGTCACGAGGATGTGCAGCGTTTTATATGCTAATTTGTTTTAAGGTTAGGTAGTTGTAATATTTATAAATACCATGTGGCATTTTAAATTTGCCACTCGTCATTTAATATATTACAGTCCAAAAAGAAAATTTCATTAATAATTTCTAATATTGATGTGGCATTTTTATTCCCAATTTGAGATTTCAATAAATTATTTGTATTAATTTTCGACACTTATATTTTTAATGATAATATATTTTATGAAATCTTCATGACGCGAATCATGCGTTTCAACATTTAAAAAATTACCCTCACATCTAAAGAAGTTTCACTTCAATAATTATAAAGACATCTTAATAACAACATGTATTTTATAGAAGACCTACTTGGCATCAAACACTAGAATTCTTTGTTTTTATACACAGCAATTTGTAATTTAATGTCTATTGGCATTCATTGGATAAAATTAGTCAGTTATTTAAACGATATGTTTTTAAGTGAAGTTTTTAGTTTGTTTACATACTTCTCATACTCAATACTAGCTATGCCTATTGGTTATGCCTGCCTAGTATGCAGTACAAAAACAATGAAATTTTTACTGACTTTACTATACTTTAATTAATTTATTTTATATAAAAAAATTCTATAGGTATTATATATATGTATGTATGTGTGTGTAATTCTTAACTTTCCAATACTTTCTGGAGAATGGTGAATAGATTAGTCAGTAATTGTTAAGTTGTCACTGACATATTAATTATATACTATCTATTTATTTAGTATTTACTGTACATACTTTATTTTTATTTATGTTAGCATACATATATCATCATATTAACTGTAGTTAAGTGTGGTGTAATAAATAGAAAGTTATTTATTTATTTAAATCTATTACTAGTAAATAGTAATGGTCTACATTTCTTTATAAAATAGATCTAAACAAATCAAGCAAAATGAAAACAACCCTTACATCAACAGTCAAGCAGTTTAAGAAGTCCATTGGCTACAAACATTCTGATACAAGATGAGCCTGCAAGAGGAAGGAGGAGGAAGAAGAAACAATAAGGCACTTTCTATGTGAATGCAAAGGCTTAGCCAGAATACAAATGAGTCTGCTGGGATAGACTTATCCGCAACCTGATGACTTTAATGACTCCAACCTAAAGCCTACTCTCAGACTTTAAGAATGGGTGTTTGAGTACATTTAGGGGAGACTAAAGGATGGGGTGCATACAAAAGATCCACAATGGTTGAAGTGCATGCAATACCTCAGTGGGCCCCACTGCAAAATAATAATAATAATTTACCATTACAATAATTATGTGTATATATTTTTCTTACTGTCAATTTGTAATGTATTACCTGTTTGAAAAATAAGGTTGCATACTACAACATTCTTAGACAAATTCTCACATTATTAGAATATTTTATATATAATTAGAAGTCAAGAGGTGATATATTAAAATGAAAACTTGTTTCTCTCTAATAAATGTTCATTTTAATATTGTCTAACACCACTTGATTCTGCCGACAAAAAACCAGCTAAAAATTCTGTGTCTACTATTTTAAATATACAAAATTTCCTTTTCAGGATATATTGTGTAATATTTTACTTCTGTGTGCAACTGGAATCAAGTCCAAACATTTTTATTGCCTAAATAGTGTTCAACTTTATAATATGCCTATTGTAAAAGGATCTTTTGATATATTTCTTAAAATTATGTGAGGGCAAAACTGATTNACCCAAGAAATAATTTTTGCACCTTTTTCACTCTAAAATATGGTGTTACAAGTTTGTTTTTATTTCTTGTATTAAAGTTGTATATTTTTTCCTGTATAAGTAGTCAATATGATTACGAAAAATCAAATCTTATTCAAAATCGTGATATTACCAGGACATATCAAATATAATTCAATATTTGTAATAAAAAATTATAGCCATGGATAAAATGAATAAATTTGATATTTTGTTCTTTTATTGGATATTGGAATTTATTTTAATAGAAACTCCAAAACTATTAAAACTACGTAATATATGTACAAAGATAAATTGGTAATTTGATTAGGATTATCGACTAATGTAAACAAAACTGGTTGTTAAACAATTAATTGAAATATAATAATAAATCGTACTCACCAAACCGTTTTAGGATACTTGAAAATGCTAGAAAACAGCTCGGACCATCGCAAGGACCGCGTAAACCATTAAAACACTGTACGTGAACAAATTAAAGACAATTTAACTTAGAATAACAAAAGACATACAAAGTTGTTAGGCACTTGTTTCGTTAACTACCTTAGATTATTTATATTGACAACTCCACATATGTACACGTTACTTTTAATAATGGAGCTTTAATTGGAATACCTAATACTACAGTATATTTTTATAGGGCTAGTTGAACTATCTACAGATTAAGAATCGACAATCACAAATATAAAATTCCTCTCTTACTTAACAGAGGGATCACAGTGAAGTAAAAGTAAAACTGCATGACAACCACAGATTAGTTACCAATATTTAGTGGTTATGGGATACTTTTTTTTATTTACCATTTGTAGAGAGAGGCAAAAGATTTAGATGATATAGCACTGCTTTGTCAAAGTTAGTCATTGAGGACTTCAATATTTATGATTTTAACAATTAATTTGTTATGTTGTAAGAAATCTGCCTAAATATCGCACTTAATTCGTTTTGAAACTGCTGTGTACTTTGTTCACACTGCGTGATATTTATGGAATGAGGTGTGTCTTACTTATTTCTACAACTGAAAGCCATTAAATAAAAAAATAAGATTTTAATAATAACAATTGACAAAAATTGACAACACGCGGAATAAATATTTGTTCTAAAATACGAATAGATTTATCATTTATACTTAACAAACTTTAGCGGTGGTTAATTTATTGAGTTACATATCCTCTTTTTTAATTATTACAACAAAATTATTTATTGCGATTTAGTAATTTGACAATGTATTCGTGAATTTCACCAGTAGTGTTGATAGAAAATAGTTTTTCTCTATTGATGTTTTAAATATTTGGTTACGGTTATCTTATAAAATTACTTTACACATTAATATAATTAGTTTTTTCAGAGGATTATATTTCAGCAATTAAAAACTTCATTCTCGTTGACCATCTTATCGTTTAATGCAAAAGGTTCCGCAGCCATTATCTTTTGTTTACGCTAAGGTTACTTGGATAATATTGAATGAAAAAATAAACTATGTTTATTTTAAGTAGTGGCATTATCGTATTATTTTTTAAACGGTAAAACCTTGGTTTCATTAAGTTTGGTATTTCATTATAATTCTCATTGCTAAACCGTAAAAAGAAAACTCGTATTCGTGGCTGTAAAGACTGGCTAGGCCAACTTGCATAGAGTATATATTACTTTACATCAAACATCGATAATATTCTTATTGTTCCACGCAGATGATGCAAAACTTATAAAATAAATATTTGCTATGACAAATTATTAATTTTGGCTTGCTGGACTGCGATTTCAATAAGCCAGAAAAATGCAGCATCATAGCTGGATATAGTTGTAGATAAAACTTGAAGTAATCTCTCAAGACTGATTATCCGCAGGCTGCTCCGGCAATCGATATTCTATTCGAATCATAATTTTCAATTTAATTTCCTTTACATTAACGTACATGTCTAAGTAGCCAGTTGTAAAAAGTTTCTATATGCGTTTCCAACAATATAGACAACTCATAACTTTCAGTTATTCGCGTATTATTATCATTAAATAGTAACATTGTTCAATTTAATATATATATGCTTTCGTCAGAGGAATGAAAGACTGCTATTATTAGAATACGATAGTTCACCGTGTAATATAATGATATTATTCCTGCATGAGTAGTATACTACCATAATCACTTACCGATAAAACAAAATGGTAATCGACACTATCGAATCGATGTTTAACGTACACTTATTGCATGCGCAACTTGCACAGAGTATACATATTAATTATTTCAGCTGTTATAATTTGAAATTTGAAACTAAAGTTTACAAAGATTTACAAATGGAAAATAAAAGTTTATTTTTGATGAGCGAGCGTGTAAAAACGTTTAAAAATTGGCCTTTTAGTGACAAAAATATGTGTAATGTTAGTAATATGGCTGGAGCCGGTTTCTACTCTATCGCTACGGGTGAGAAAGATGCAGATTCTGCCAAATGTTTCCTTTGTGGCAAAGAACTGGATGGATGGGAAGCAAGTGACGATCCTTGGGTAGAGCATAAAAGCCATGCTCCTAAATGTGCATTTGTACAATTGGGAAAAACTGAAAATGAATTAATGGTTTGTATTTTAATGCTTTAATACGGTTTGAAGAAGATCCATTCTTAACAAATAATAAGTAAACGCAAACATCTAATGCCATATTTTGGGGTGAAGAAGGTTCAGAAATCATTTGCCAGTTTGAGCATATCCATCTAAATAAGATACCCAAATAACTTTTAGTTTTATCTCAACAGTTTAAGAAATATGTTAATAACATCCTATTATATATTATAATGCAACAAAGATGTTTGGTTTTGATTCAAGTTGCACTTGAAAGCTAAACTCATTGTAACCAGTAAAAACTATATTTAAAGGAGTAACTGCTGAATCTCTGCCTGTTTCTTCTCAGCATAATCTACTTTCAGAGCCAGTGGTAGATATGTTAATCACAGACAGACTACTTACAATTCAAAATAGTATTTGGAGTTTAATGTGATAAAGATATTTCGATTTTTTGTTTAGGATAATTTTATATATGTTATTTTACAGTTATCCGAGTTCCTGTCCATCGTCCAACAATGTATGTTGAATGAAACAAAAAATGCAGCAGAATTAGTCAAAGATGAAATTGATTCATTGGGTAACAAGGTTAAAAGGAAGCATTTTGCAAAGAAATAATTTTCAAATTTTACTGATATGTCTTCATTATTTAAATTATCATTAAAAAAATGTTTAACCTATTGACTGGGATTGTTTATATTGTCAATGGACAGATGTGACAGCAGACTTTGGTTTATAATCATATATATATTTGTATGTAAGGATACTTCATGCTCGGATAAAAGTTTAATATATAGGGTTCTTTAAACAGGAGTCGTAGAATAAAAATTTAATGTCTTGTGTTGGCACTGTTGATTTTATATGCTATTGATGAATATATTTACATTTTATTTAACTCAGAAACACTTATTAAGATTGATTCTGACTCTCTCATTTAATTAACTGTAATATTTCACCAAAGTTTCTTTGCAATTTTTATGGTGTAGCAAACCCCTTGCTATTTTGAATAAATATCAAACAATCATACGTTTTCAAATTAAGTAGGAGTATTTAGAATAATCTATATTTAAATCCCCAAAAATGATGCCATGGCACCACTCAGTGTCAGGATGTATTTAGTTTATATTAGACATTTAATTTTCATAAGACTCTCCTGTAAAATTTGAGGCTTTTTATTATTGCACTATTCTTCCAAAGCAGTAATCTATGAATATGTTGAAGAAATTGCTTGAAATAGTATGATATTTTAAAACAAGCTTTTTCCCAAATTGTTCATATTGTTTTTCTACTATTGAATTAGTTTATACTGAACAGTATTTCCAACAAAAACAAAACTTAACAATTACTAATGCAGTTATATATTTATAGTATTGTATAATAAATAAAGTTTATGATGATGGTATTTGTTTTTATTTTAAACAATATTAATTATATTTTATATGTGTTGAGATACTTTTATACATAATGCATTTAAAATTAAGTGTGTGCATACAAAGCACACATGTCAGAAGTGAAACTTCTTAGGAAAACTTTTTAAGTCTGGTTTATATTTATTCAAATCTAAAACTTTAGATTTCAAAGACTTACATGGAGGAGAAAAGGAAGATATGTTAGGAATTTAATGACTTTAATGGTCATTAAAATTCAATAGGTCTAAAATTAATACCCACAATACAAAATCTCAAATGACGAATTATAAATAAAAATGCGTGTTTTTTTTAATGATAGTAATTATTGATTAAATTTTGTTTTTTTTAACTTAGAAATAGAAAAGTGAATTTATGAAATATTTTTATTTTACATTTTATGAAAAATAGTATGTTAATGACGAATGGCAAATTCAATTGCCATATGTAATTTGTAAATATTAAAACTACCTGACCTTAATACGAATTAGCATAGAAAACGTTGCACGTCTTCGTTACGCTAATCATGCGCTTCTTTTACTCTTACGCACCTAAAGAAGTTTCACTTCACCAATAAAAGGCTAACATTAGAATTGATAGTGGTCTCTAATAATTTAACAATTCCTCTATACAGACTGGTTCTTTGTTTATTTGACGAGACATAAAAAGTGACCCTAATTTTAAATTTCATCACGTTCTCCTATGAGTGAGGAGGCCTGTGCCCAGCAGTGGGACTTTAATGGGCTGCTACTTACCTTTTAAATACATGTTTTAGCTATGGGTAAATATATTAAAAAGGTTTCTTTTTATAAAAATCACTTTCTGTTCTAAAACCTTTGACTTTCTCTATAGAGACAACTGAAATAAAAAAAAAACTTAAGATATCTATGTATTAACATCATAAAATAAAAAACATGGAAATAGATCTCTTTTATAGATTATTATGAAATGCATTTAATTTAAAAGAGTTAGGGTTTCATTTTGTTTGTAATTTTTTGAAACAAATTAGGTTAATAGTATTTATTACCACAGTGACATATCCTAGCAACTGAAATGACTAAACAATTATCAACTTCAAAATTGTGCCAATGCTGTGAAAGCAGTGTTTTAATTTTAAAAGAACTGATTTTGTATTTAATATACACAATATGGATGTTAAAAATTTGGAGCCCTACGCTATTATAGGATTTGATGGTATGATTATTTGAATTCTGACGCTCATTGACATATAGAAAACTAGTGAAACTGTCAAGACATTGTTAGCTTCCAGGTTATTTTTTGACGTGATATGTCTTTTAAAACGCATCCATAGTGAGGCAATTCATAAACGCGTATGATAACAAAATCGGGGAATACAGTTTAGTGTTGTAGTTACATGTTTATCATTTCCATCCGAAATTCAATTGCACCACTGGATAGCTACAGGATCAAAGGATTTATCAGGCACAGCGGTAACTGGGAAGACCCGCCATTTTGAAGGTCATTCTGCTGCGTTATTGAGCTTCCCAGTAATTAATTTTTTAGCTGAGTTGGATTGAGGTAATTTATTTCTCAATGCTATCTACCTCTGAATGAAACTGACCTCGGCCGAAGCCTGTCATCAGTCCACCAGGCTTTCATCAAGAAATATTAACGAAACCGAAACTTTACGTTTCAAAAATATTATGTATTTGTAGAGAATAGGAGTGGAAGGTTCTTTATTTATTGTAGGACAGAAAATTATTAAAAATTATCATATTTAGTAAAACTTATGTCCATCGTATTTCCGTTGAATTCCAATCAGGGGCTATATAGTATTGAATACAGTCGCTTAAAATGTTTTAAGAAGTTATTAGTGGATAAATTTTCGAGTGCATTGCATCAGAAATAACCCAACAATATTCGTAAAGGGTTCGTCTATCTAAAGATAGAATAATCACGAAGTTCACAGGTAGATAACCTGCGGAAAACATAGCGAAAATGCAGTTTTTTAACGGTAAAAAAATTTTTGAAATCGGTCTAGTAATTTGTGTGTAAACATACATACTTACATATATACAAGAGCACAAATGTTTCCTCGTTATAATATTTGTTCAGATATACGCTCATGTAATTTTTATATATATCGGAGAATAAGAGAGAGACGGAGAAGCATGAAGCACAAGGGCGTAGGGTTCTCTGCCGACATCGTCATTAATGGGATCCATTATTTAATTTCTTATTCTGTGGGCGTTCATGGGTAATGTTGGTGCAATCAAAGACTTTGTTAATTAACTCTGATTATAATGTTCAATCACTTAATGTTCCCGATATGAATTTGCACAAACTCATTAATAATAATAGCTAGGAACGCGACAGTTTCAATAGTCGACCACTCCGGCCGACCGCCACTCGAGAACTGCCGAGAGACGGGCCGATACAAAGATGGCGCCAGCGTTCCACAAACTATTACACACGGACCAGCGATCCACAGACTCTTGCATTCAATCATATATAACCTTTCTCTTCAAATTCGTAGACTGTCAGTATCTTAAACAACACACTAGCCAACTCACAAGAGTTACGTAACAAAATAGAGATACATTTACCAAAACTTTGATTCAGGATCGGCTATAAGAGGTTTAAAAGTGCATCCAAATGGCGAATACATTGTATACCCAATGGGGAATAAGGTTTGCGTGCAAGAATGGAAAACTAAGAAGATGTACTTCCTCAGCGGTCACACTAACAGCGTTTCCACTGTGGCTATATCGCCCAAGGGCACTTTTATTGGTTCGGGACAAATCAACCACATTGGTTTTAAGGCTTCAGCCAAATTATGGGACTTCAAAAAGAGGACAATCATCGGTAGCCACGAGCTACATAAGGTAAGTACAAACATCGTTCTTAAATTTCTTTCTGGCATTCATACGCTGATTTTAGACGTGACGTATTTATTATGTAATTCTAAAAAACGAATGCTAACAAAATAGCTGGATACAGTTTGGTGATGTAGCTACATATCTATAATCTCCATCATTTATTCTAAAACCACTAGATAGCTAAAGGATCTAAGAATTTATTATGCTAAGTAGGGACTGTAATACCTGCGGCGGAAGGGGATATTGTATCCTTATCAAAGACACAAAAAAAATTTTTTACGGACTTCTATGTATTTCGATTAACTTTTGCCTATATTAAATGTGACTCATGTCATCTGACCTCCACCCCTCCCCTCCCTGGCGCCATAGCTTGACATTGGGCTGGAATAGGCTCTGGTAATTGTAATGTCCTTTCACGTCGGGTGTAGAGTTGTTATTCTTTCGGTAATTCAATTAATTATCCTTTATCCAATATTGTTATTCACGTGGTTTTCCCCCCACCCATTGTGGCGTCTATCCCCTCCCCCCCCCTCGCCGAAGCTGCGATTGGGTAGCGATATAATCATAGACCAACTACAAAGTTCACAGATACATAACAGTAATGTAAGGTAAGTAACAGCCCATTAAAGTCCCATTGCTGGGTCTCCTCACTCATAAGAGAGGGTTTTTAGAGACTGGACCCACCGTATTCCTTCACGCTTATAGTCTGATATGACGGGAATCCGGCACGACCAAAGAGATAGGGTGCAGGACCGTCAGCATGCTCTCCGAGGCATGGGGGTTGATCGCACCGCCAACTTCTCAACTTCGGCCAAATATTGAGAAAATCTTAATAGAAAACTCGATATTTATTTTTGAATTGGCCCGATCCGGGACTCGAATCCAGGACCTCATGTCTGTAGTCGAACATGCTAACTATTAGACCAATTAGGCAGTTATATAGTCATAGAATAGGCTCTACTCTATTACAGATCTGATCATAGACTAACTACAAAGTTCACAGATACATAATAACACTTTGGTATCTTGCATTAAATACGTTAGCTCCGTTTACGTAATCTTTGCAAGATGTAATGTAATAATTAGGACTAGATATAATATCTAACACAAACTAGAGAGTACAAATATATTAAATAAGAATCACAAGGATCAAATTCGGAAAGAGCAAATCTATAAAATACCCAATTTTATAAATAATTGCAGTTAAAATTACCAAATGTCTTTAATACTCCCTACTACTACTCTTTTTCTACGTTACCTTAACCACCGTCTACATATTTGTAGGTCCGCGTAGAAGCACTAGCTTTTTCATCAGATGAACGGTACATGATCTCTTTGGGTGGTCGTGATGATGGTTGTGTGGTACTCTGGGACTGTGTAGCTGGAGCGGCGACTGGTACCGCTGCAGCTGCTCGTCTCACTACCGGAGACGCTATGACTTTAACCCCATTGACCTTAAGGGTTAATTCCTTCGTCACTGGTGGTGATTGTGAGTAAAATATGCCTGTTATTTTTGTAGGATACGATAAGATACGACATGACAATACGATGATTTGATTTTTATTTATGTGTATGATAGACGTACAAAAGAAAATTGGATTTGTTTATCATCGAATTTGAGCTCAGTAAGGTCACAAACGCAGATTCTCGTTCAGAGAAGTCACTGGTTGGTATTCTGAACAGGCACCAATAATATTTTCTCTATAAAAACAATTTTAAGTGTTTTTCGGCGAAGGAAAACACCGCGGTGAAACTTGTATATTCCTTGAGTAAGTCTGAGACAAATGTAACCTACCAACCCGCTGTGGAGCAAGTGTGTGATCTTGCCCTCTTGCCTGTTAGTGAGGATGTCAGTGCCCAGCAATGGGATTGCCAAGAGGTCGCTAATTCCTATTTTATAAATATATGTAAGATTTTGCTTCTTGCCTTCATTAACATGCAGTTCAACAAGTTCAACTAATCATAGACAAACTACAAAGTTCACAGATACATAATAATTAGGTACGATAAAAAGATAGACATTCGATTGGATTTTAAATAGAAATCGTCTCGTCTCCTGACTGGATTGGAGCCACGACGGTCAGTCATATTGGAAGCTGGAGTTTCTGATTACAGTTACACACTGTTACAGTTCCTCTATTTATTTCAGCTAATCTCCGCGTATGGAATATCCGCGCGGAGAGCAAGAATCTTGACGTGGTAGATGTGTCTCTCGGCAAACTCCGTCGTTGTGTCCGTTGTATCGCGGTCAGTCAAGATGACGCTTACGGCTTTGCTGGTACCACGTTAGTAACATTTAAATTAACTGTTTCTCTTATGCTGGTTCACTATTACACTAAAGTAAAGAACCTCTCACTAGTCGATCCTTCCTTATTGTCTCTTCTCGCTTCGAAATCCGAATCCGTAAGCAATGAGTAAGTGTTCCGTGAGCTTTTCGGTATTTAAATACAAATTATTACTGTTAATAAAAAATAATCTCTTATTTTTTTATACAACAATTTTTATATACAAATACAATCTATTCAAAATGTATGTTAAATGTACAAATATCTTTGTTACATTGTCTATGACTTACCTGTTATATAATCTGTCTTACTTTGGACATAATCACGTTATTTTAGGGAAATTCCCTAATTTTTTGATCCCCCAAAATAATAATAATTCACTCGACAATCATAAGTTACCATTATTTTCAGTTTTACTCGTCTATTTTAAATTTTTTTACATTGAATTGAGCTCTCCTTTTGTAAATGAAAGTATATGTTAAAAGACATTGTCTTGCAAGAAGTTTCTCAATGATAGCCAGTGGTTTTGTTTCGTAGGTCAGGGGATATGATAAAGTTTTCTATCAACTATCCAGCAGATCCGATGGCTTCAGTTATCCACTGCAAGCCATCACTTCTTGGGTGTTTGGCCAAATGTGGACCGTGGAAGAAAGGGAAACGCCCGGAATCCTTGTGTTACAGTCAAGGTTAACTATAGTGGTTTTATTAGTTGCCGATTAAGCTTTTGGGAGCGACCTCTTTCTGCCGAGCATAGTGGCTAAGGTCGGTAGTGATCCAGGCTAGAGAGCAGTTCCCTTCTTCCGTTCTGTGAGGCTGTTATACTACAGAAGGAGAAATTATAGTGGCAGAGGGAGAGGGTGGTTGATACTCCCGAACTTTTGAGTCGGATTCATCTGGAACGCAATAACTGAATGCGTCAGCGAACATCTGGCGCTCATCACTCGAATGAAGTGGGGTTCGCTGGGTTTTAATGGGTGTTCTGGTGTAGCAGTGTGTCGGACACTCCTGAATGAATCCGTATACTCCATGTGGCATGCGTTCGGCATTACCAACGGCTTTCGGAGTTACCAATTGTACGCCTTAACGGTCAATGCCAACTAAAAAATATGCCTAAACATTAAAACATTTATTTTATTGTTCAAAAGCGTAGGAAGTTTAGAATTATCATCAACCAACCCACACTTTTAAATTGACTTTTTTTACACTTTTTTTTTAACTAATCATTAATTCTTTTTTATCTGTGCCAGGCATAGAATCTATACTAATTATGACAGATGGTTGTCTGATTGTTGGGTCTGGTGATGGCACTATCGATGTTTTGGACGAAATCAACTGGAAAGGGGAATTCCCTAAGGGAAAGGTTTTAGATCCGAACAAGCCCTACTTTAGAGCTGTGAGTACATCGATGTTTTTTTAATTTACCTTATCTAACGTGATTGTGAAATATTATACAAAATATGGGACAAAGGAGTGGGGGGCAGGTCAAAAGTTAGATGCTTTTGTTCAATGTTTGGTATTATTTATTCACGCCAATTAATATTAATCATTCATTAATAGGTAATTATATATCGAACTTATTAAAGGCAAACTTTTAAAAATAGTACTTTTTATACTGTATACAAGGATGATCACAAATGAGAAGGGCAAAATTTATGTGATGTAATTTAAGCATCTCCTTATACGAGTACACTTATTAAACATCTGAGAGGGGGTATCCACTCTTGTCTTAATTTCAGCTAAAAACCACAAAACTTGAGGGTTGTATCACATCACTGGAGCTGATGGAATCTCCAACATTGAAAGGAGATAAGAGAGTGCTCTTAGCTGGAACTCGCACCAGTGAGATATACGCCATCAACGTGGCAACGTTTGACCCGTTACTTGTTGTCACTTGCCATCGTTGTGCCATCAACGACATTGCTTTTCCAAGGTACGAAAGAATTAAAGAAATATTAATTCAGTTTTCAACAACAGAGCGATTAAAATTATAGATATAGATCTGTGATGTGATGTCAATTGATAAGTGTTTAAAAATGCTCCTTCTTTCAAGAAAGTTAAAGACAATTGGTTAATAATTAACCGTACAGTGGTGACATACTCGTATTGTCAACACCCGATTTATTCTGGCGACATATTGTCACCATTTGAGTTAGTAGGAAATTTACTACATCGACATATTATCGCCATTCGAGTTACTGGGGAATTTATCATGTAGACATATTGTCCCCAATCGAGTTACTGGTGAATTTATCATGTCGACATATTAGCGCCATTTGAGTTACTGGGAAATAAGCCACGTCGACATGTAGTCCCCATTCGAGTTACTGGGGAATTTATCATGTAGACATATTGTCGCCATTCGAGTTACTGGGGAATGTATCATGTCGACATATTATCGCCATTTGAGTTGCTGGGAAATAAGCCACGTCTACATGTAGTCCCCCATTCGAGTTACTGGGAAATTTACTACGTCAACATATTGTCGCCATTCGAGTTACTGGGGAATTTATCATGTAGACATATTGTCGCCAATCGAGTTACTGGGGAATTTATCATGTCGACATATTATCGTCATTTGAGTTACTGGGGAATTTATCATGTCGACATATTATCGTCATTTGAGTTACTGGGAAATAAGCCACGTCGACATGTAGTCCCCCATTCGAGTTACTGGGAAATTTACCACATCGACATATTGTCGCCATTCGAGTTACTGGGGAATTTATCATGTCGACATATTGTCGCCAATCGAGTTACTGGGGAATTTATCATATAGACATATTGTCGCCAATCGAGTAACTGGGGAATTTATCATGTAGACATATTGTCGCCAATCGAGTTACTGGGGAATTTATCATGTAGACATATTATCGCTATTTGAGTTACAGGGGAATTTATCATGTCGACATATTGTCGCCATTTGAGTTACTGGGAAATAAGCCACGTCGACATGTAGTCCCCGTTCGAGTTACTGGGAAATTTACTACGTCAACATATTGTCTCCATTCGAGTTACTGGGGAATTTATAATGTAGACATATTGTCGCCATTCGAGTTACTGTGGAATTTATCACGTAGACATATTGTCGCCATTCGAGTTACTGGGGAATTTATCATGTCGACACATTATCGCCATTTGAGTTACTGGGAAATAAGCCACGTCGACATGTAGTCCCCATTCGAGTTACTTGGAAATTTACTACGTCGACATAATGTCGCCATTCGAGTTATCGGGGAATTTACCATGTCGACATACTCTCGCCATTCGTGTGCAGTGTTAAATTGACTTTTTGAATTGTTTAAGTTTGATTTGTACACAACCTGCCACAGGGGTATGTCAGGAGTGTTCGCGAGTGCAGGCGGTGGTGACGTGAGAGTGTGGTGTGTGGAGACCGCACGTGAGTTACTACGTATTGTGGTTCCCAACTTCACATGCTCTTCTGTTCTCTTCTCAGCAGATGGCAAATCTATTGTCACAGGTAAGTTACTTTTCAGAACTAAAAAAATTCGGCGTATTTTTAATTTAGCTTGAAATAAGGTTTTATTTTATTTGCATTTTTTCCAAACAGATAGTTAATTTTCTCATCTGTAATACGTCAATGGAAAATCAAAAGAGCTCGAACCCAGAGCCAGTAAATTCGTTAAACAGATAAGGAAGTCTCAAATCTGTTATGATAGCTGTCAATAGATGGCGCTGTATAAATCTTTTTGCAAAATTTTTAAACGAATATATTTGAAAATTAGTCGATAAATGCAACATATTATTAACGATTTTTTAAACTATTTATTAATTTTATTGTCCTAAGATGACATATGTCAATATGAAAATGCATTTACTTATTTGAGTTTGGAATGGTTGGTTGCTTCAGTACGTTCCAGTACGATGCTAGAGCGTTTCGATTTTAGATTGTGTCATCACTTACTACCAGGTGTGATCACAATCAAACTCTTTTAAGTGAGCTTTCAATAGATGACACTTTACATTTTTTCGCAAAATAAATGACTTGTAATTGAAGTGAAACTTCTTTAGGCGCATGAAGGTAAAATTTTTAGCGTCACGAAGATGAGCAGCTTTTCTTATGCTAATTCGTTTGAATGTTAGATAGTTTTAATATTTACAATTAAATTCCTAACATATCTTCCTTTTTCCCTCCCTCTAAGTCTCGGAAATCTAAAGTGTTACATTGGCCCGTCTGCAGACGCTGCAAAATAGATTCATGAGGATGGCCACGGGTTGCCCCTGGTGCGTCCGAAATATAGACCTACATAGGGACTTAGAACTCCTCCACGATAAAGAGTTATTTTAAAGAGCTCTCCGAAAATAATTTCGAGAGAGCCATCAATCATAGGAACCCATTAGTGGTTAACGCGTCCTCTTATAGGATCCGTCTCAACGTTCCGCCTAGGAAGAGACGGCCTAAATATGTCCTTAACGACCCCGAAGATACGATAACTATCGACAATCTACCACACCAGGTAGGGACAAACACTTACACAAGCGATACACAGCGAATCGAGGTCCCCGATTTCTGACGTCACCCGGACGTGGACTTGACCCACGTTCCCGGGGGCGCTTGTGATTCTCCATTTTCAGGTGATGTTTCTGCGATAACGTCGCTTTAAGCCGAGGCTCGGTCTCGCAGGAGACGCCCTTGGAGCGGCGTTTCCCCGGAGAGCGAGCCCTTTTGAGGGCCCGCACTCAAAATGTGGCGGCCTCCATAAGAGCCCGTCCTCCTTCCGGTTACGCTGTAAAAGCCAGTAGGTCTAACAGCTAAACACAGTCCAAACAAAAAAATAAAAAAGTTTTACATTTATATAAATAAAAACAAGACTTAAGTTTCGGTTGTTGTACGGTTTGCAGCATCATTCTGCTGGAATGATGTTCCACCACCGATTCGAATGTACAAAACTGTCAATGGGCTCAGTCTTGTGCAAGTAATGGCTTTTAGAAGCTCAAAAATCGGAAACAAATTGGACTAGAGTTAAGCCTTGATGTTGATTTTATTCTTTCTGTATATATTTTTTTTATTTCACTCTTTCAATATTAAGTAAGTAAGTAAGTAGCACCCCATTAACGTCCCACTGCTGGGCACAGGCCTCCTCACTTCGCGGAGCGAGCGTTTTTAGAGCATAGACCCACCACGCTGCTCCACTGTGTGTTTATTTTTTTTAATTTTTTTTTTTATTGCTGACAGATTAGCGCTTGACAGTGATCTCACCTGATGGTAAGTGATGATACAGTCTAAGATGGAAGCGCGCTAATCTGTTAAGAGGCGATATACCCCTTACGGTTTCTACACAGCATCGTACCGGAGCACAAATCTCTTTGTTTGGCGGTACGTTTTTGCTGGTAGGGTGGTAACTAGCCACGGCCGAAGCCTCCCACCAGTCCAGACTCAGACAAATTAGAAAATACAATTTCCTAAATTCGTCCTACCGGGGATCGAACCCGGGACCTCCGCTAGCAAAGCGAATACTCGCACCACNCCGTCACATCGGACTATGAGAGTGAAGGAATAGAGAGTGCACTTGTGTACTATGCCTGCCAATCCGCAGTGGAGCAGCGTGGTGGGTCTATGCTCTAAAAACCCTCTCTCTTATGAGTGAGGAGGCCTGTGCCCAGCAGTGGGCCGTTAATGAGCTGCTACTTACTTACATGCCAAACTAGCAGACCCGACAGACTTCGTTCTGTCAATACGATTTGGAATGTGGCAGATTTCAGTTTTACGAATTATTTTCGAAATAAAATTACAGCAGTACTAAATACCTATAGCTCTTACATTTTGTGACTATTCAACTGATTTCAAACTTTATGTAGCGGTAATAAAGTGCAAATTGACTATTTGACGTTAGGAACACACCTACTTTGCTTAGACAACAGTGAGTACTTTATTGAATAGCAATAAAGGTCAAATTGACTCTAAATTTGTAACAGAAAAGGGTTGGTTTTAGGGTTTCTGCAATGATTCGAACTTTTCTCCATAAAAACCATCCTTGGACTGAAACGAACATTAAAAAAAAGAATGGGCAAAATTGGTCCAGGCGATGTTGAGTTATGCGCTTACCAACACATTTTGGTATTCAGATTGGGTAACAGATTTAATAAAAATTGGTTTGCTGAAGAAGTTTCACTTCTGACATGTGTACAGTACCTTCTAAATCTATAATCTGATTATGGAGAGCCTTTTTCAATTCATCCTGTATATAGAAAAGCGAAAGATATATGAAATATAATTTGTAGGTTGGAATGACGGGAATATAAGAGCATTCACACCACTGACGGGCAGACTGATATACTGTATATATAACACACATAATAAGGGCACCTCCGCACTGGACATGACGCATGATGGGAATACATTGATTTCGGGAGGTTGCGAGGGACAGGTGAACTTTGGAAAACATTACTATTACTATTTTTAATTTAATTTATTCTTTACTGCAAAAACACTGTCGAAGGTCGGATCGTTAAGAAGTCACGGTGTTGTGCGCTGACGACAGCTCGCCATTTCTCCCTGCTCAAGGTCATACTACTGCATTCGTTCAACGAACTTCCCAGAGCAGATTTCATCTGGTCAGTTCATCGAGTAGGTGACCTCTCACGCGGTCTGTTGCTTTCCACCTTTCCCAGAATGACGAGGCGTTTGATGGACTGATTGCCACGCCGGGAGACGTGTCCAAAGAAAGTCAGGATGCGAGATTCTACTATACAATATAGACGTTGCTTGAAGTAACGAGACGTTCGTACGAAAATCGGTCCACGAAACCCCAAACATCCTTCTCCAACACCACATTTCTAGAGCATCTATTTTCTGTCTTTCCACTTCTCGCAATGTCCACTTCTAAGCAGCGTATAAAAATATGGGGAAGATCAGTGTCCTCACGAATCCGGATTTCGTGGTCTTAGTCATGTTTCGATTCCTCCATATTTTTTCATCTTGTCCATAGCTGTTCTTGTATCTATTGACTTCGTCAATGCATCAGCCTTTGTTAGATATCAGAGCCCCAAGGTAAATTTATGATTGAACCACGTCCCGTTTCGCGATTTGTGCCACTTCTGGTGAATTATTGTTCGCGCGGTCGACAATCATCATGATCTTGGTTTTACTGCGATTAATATTCAATTTCTAATTCAAATTCTAGGCTGGTTTGTTCCATCCTCGCTAATATATCCTCTAAGTGTTGAGTACTTGTTGCAAACAAGATGCTTTATTGTAGATTAATAACTCTAATGCACAATGGACGGTCTTATCAGGGTCATCCAGGCTCTTCTAAGTAACAACGTTTATGGAGAATGTCAGGGAAAATACGTCAAAAATAGAAGGAAATATAATTACTTAAACAATACGTAGAAAATGTATGTAGGGAAAGGGTATATAAAATAAAAGGGTGCCGAATAAGTTGTGGGATATAAATATATATAGTCTTTAGTCTGAATAATACAAAATGACACTAGATGTTTCGGTTAAAACTTTATAGTATAATAGTTATATTGAAGGTTTAAATTATCTCTTGCCATCACGTGAGATCACGTCCAAATCATGACTACTTAACACTTATTGAGGACTATGTTCTATAAAGAATACAATACTCAATGAAATCTATTATAGAAACACACCTATTTGAATTTATACAATTTAGCACTACGAGGTGTGTTCAAAAAGTATCGCGAATTTTGTGTTTTTTCAAAAATTATTTATTTATTCATGAATATCTATTTTGTTCCCTTCAAAGTAATCCCCATGAGATATTATACACTTGTGCAAACGGTTTTTCCAATCTTCGAAGCACTTCAAAAAATCATTTTTTTTTATCTTGTTCAGCTCCTCCTTCGATGCCGTCT
>JACTOM010000870.1:983234-1096253 GCA_015832385.1 Elymnias hypermnestra | reverse complement strand
GTGTCGGATTCCCGTCACATCGGACTATGAGAGTGAAGGAATAGAGAGTGCACTTGTGTACTATGCCTGCCAATCCGCAGTGGAGCAGCGTGGTGGGTCTATGCTCTAAAAAACCCTCGCTCCTCGGAGTGAGGAGGCCTGTGCCCAGCAGTGGGACGTTAAAGGGCTGCTACTTACTTTTATGGGACCCAGAACTTATTCACGCTAATCTTATGCTTCGAATTTGAAGACACAAATTAATTTGATAATACAGATAATTTGCCTACAAGGACTACGAGTAAGGACTTCGTAAACAGCAACGGGAACAAGAAGTAACAGATACATAGGTTATATACAATATATTGAATAAAATTAAACGTCCCAGTGTTCAATGAGTCATATTTGATTCATATCTTACGTAAACTCTAAAAAAAACCCAGCGACGTTTACGTCATAGTGACGTATAAATGACATTGGGCTGTCAGGTTTGACGTATGATGACCAGATACCACTACACGTAAACATGATATCCGTAAATTAAAAAAAAGTGTTTGTGTGTACTTACGTACATGCGTTACAAATTATATTTCTTTGGCGTAACAAGATAAAAATCTTTTTGAACAATGATATGCATAAACTTTGTCTTGCATCATTGGATAGCACAACTTTTAGAGCGATTATTTAATGCCTTATTGAAATATACGCTTGATTGCATAAAAAAATGCAAAATAATATATAAGCAACATCTTCGAAATTTTAACCATAAATCCACGCCGTAGTTTATGTCTCTTGTCAAAGCAAATACATACATCATTCGTTCATTCGATGCGAGGCAAAGCGCCAAATATTCGAAAATAAACGTAGACTAACTTTCATTGGATATAAATAGTTTATAATCTGTTTTCTATAGTTGAGTCTGAAAGTTACTTCGATAAAATTGTCACTTTGATATTTCCAATGTCAAAATATATCTAACGAGTAATATATAAAAAAATTACTACAGCTAACTTCAGGGTGTCGGTTTTTTGTGCGTGTGTAAAAAGAATACTATCATCCTTTTTCCCCAACGAGCCAAAAGAAGTATAGCTTCAATAAACGTCCCAGTGTTCAATGTCTCATATTTGAGTCGTTATCAAATCTACGTAAAATATAAAAAAAAACCCAGTGACGTTTACGTCAAAGTAACGATATAGTGATATTGGAGTCAATATTTCACACTTTTTGACTTACGACTTAATATGACTTATACTTAATGTAGTAAATAAAGTGATTAAGTAAAATTTGGAGATGTATGTATGACCTGTAACGTCATTTTAAGGTCACTGGGAAAGGAACTAGGATATGAAAGTTTTATTCGTGTTACAATTCGAAATAGGATTGATATATTATATTTGATGTCGAAACCATAGGAGGTAAATTATCTCTTACCAGGTTAATGCGCTTCCATTTTAGACTGAATCATCATTTACCATCATGTCAGATCACAGTCAAGCCATAACCTTTCAGCAATAACACAAGTTTTATAAAGGTAGGAATGTCATTACTCTGTAACGTCAATATTTCGCGCCAAATTTACGCCAATGAATTGTATTTTATTGTGACATTTGTATTGTAGTGTTAGTCAACAAAATTTAATATTTAATTGTGTAATCTATTTGTATGGATTTATAATAAAACATTTAGTATGATAAATATGACTTTTATTAAAACTTACCGTAATTTGCCATACATTTTATGTTAAAGCTCAATTTATTTAGATAACATAAATATAGATCTTCAATGCCTATTGCTTTTAATACCTTTTACAAAGAATTTACTTACACTGTGACATTCTTGAGCATATAAATTTTTTTAGTGTAGAGTAGGACATGATGAAGTCTTACATTTGTCACTTATCAAACGTCAAAATGTAAGTGCCAAATATGTCCTAGTATTCTGCTCCAGAAATCTATACTATAGAATATAGATTAGAGTTAGCAGGATTAAAACCTCGTACAAATATTTACAAATCATATGAAACCTTAATTCTCTGATTTAAAGCACATTTAAAAATAATGAGACCATCAAAAATTCAGTAACGTTAATAGTAACATTTTAAAATAACATCATTATTTCAAAATGTATTTTAAATCGAATAAGTTAAGGTATTTTAATATCTACAATTGTTACTAAAATTATATATATAAATGTAAATAAAAATGACTAAAATTATAACTAAAACAAGATTTACAAAGTCATGTTCAAATCATATCCTACTCAACACTAATACCAAGCTACAAGTTTTTTTTTCTAAGGGAAAGTTTCCGGTTGTGTGTACAGAGTAGCTATAAGTTACAGACTAGCTAAAAGTTACTATAACGTGAGATTGTATTTGTATTGAGTATGTTGCGGAAATTAATAAAGTGGCCACAACACCAGCCAATGTTTTGTTAAATGCACTATAGATACATTTTCTGAATGTAATATTTCAATATAACAAAACTAAAAGGATTTACAAAATATTCGTTACAATACTTAATTTGTTAAATTGGGTTTTGTTATATACAGAACTAAGATATATAAAAAACTAGTTACTTTATATCCAACAGTGGCTCTTACAAGGAGTTTAACATGTCTAATCCAGTTGAGACATGATTTGCTATAAAATTGATCATTGATAGGATACATTATGTAAAATTAGTCCCAGGGATTTTTGATAAAAATCATTTTGTTAAGGCTTGTTATACTGAAGTTACACAATAAAACAGGGGGAATTTATCAAGAAATCAAATGAAAAAAATATGTATAAAATCACAGCATACAGTAATCATTATATATTTCATTTGGTTAAACGCATTTCAAATACTAAAAACTCTATAATATCAACCCCAAGCTTGCGTTTTACAATAATGCAGAACTAATTTCCCATCTGTACCAAAACACTCATATAAATTCTTAATTATTTGATCAGGTGACGGTGCAAAAGTCTGATTTACATACAGGAACTGAAAAAAAAATTGTTGAATATAATTTTTTGCACCATTTAAACCACAAATTTATTTTATTCATTACTAAATATAATGCAAAATCATACATCATAATCCAGATAGAAAAGATACATATAGTTATTTTATTGATAATATAAAAAAATACCTACATATTATATTGCATTAATAAAGTGTAGTATGTCGTACACTTTATGTATGAGTAACACAATGAAAGATAAGTATACACTACTAATATGTTTATTAAAAGATAGATCACAATAGTACAAGGAAGAAAGCAAAATTGAACAATAAATACGAGAATTAAGTAAGCGCATAAGCAGATAAATATGAGAATACATAAATAATGAATTTAGAGTTAAATTTAGGTTTTTTTTATATATATAAAAAGACAGTTATGTGCTTGATTGCTACTTTCAAATCATCACTGTGTTTTTAAGTGAAGGAAAACATTGAGACGAAATCTGAATATCTCAGGGGTTTGTATATTACTAAACTACAGTAAAGTGGTGGTTCTACACTTTAAAACACAGATCCTCTATGAAGCAATGATAAATTTAAGCGCTGCTAAATACTAGTCAATTTTGAAAAAAATAAAACAATTTTCTTAGTAAAGAGTTGTAATACAAAAAACATCATACCAATTTCTCCTCTGGTTCCAGCTTGAGATACTTCTTAACAAACTCCATAATCCAGCCAATAGGCTTCTCAGCATCTACAGCCCATTTCTTTTTCTTCATTATAGGTGCATTACCAGTTGCTTTTAACAATATATCAACTAGAAATATAGAACATCAATATTCAATTGCTATAATATCATAATGCTTAAAAACAAATAATTAGGGCAATAGGTAGTCATGTATTACATAATTAATCTATGAAATACTGTCTTACAAAATGAGAGTTTTATACTTGACTCTTTATACATACAGATATAACCCTTAACATGTATAGTCTTTGAAGCAAAACTTCTTTAGGTGCATTATGGTAAAATTTTTACTGATGAAACATAATTAGCATCACAAAGATGTGGCTGTGTTTTATATACTAACTTGTGTAAAGGTTAGGCACAATATTTACAAATAACATGTAGCGTTTTAATTTGCCACTCATCATTTAATAAACTATTTTTCATTAAAAAAACCAGATATTCTAGTAATAATCAAGTAATAATTAATTTACAATCTACTTTGTATAAATTTAAATTAAGGTCACATATTTATACTATTTACAAAATACAAGAGGAATTTTAATTTATTGTTCTTAATACTGTGAAAAATATTTAGGTTTAATTTTGGATGACAAACTAACTTGGAAACCACACATTAAAAGTATAAAATCAAAATTAACATCTCTAACTGGAGCTCTTCGCCATATAACAAATTGTTTACCTAATAAAGTTCGCTACATAATTTACAACTCCCTCGTTAAACCGCATATAGACTACTTGATTCAAATATGGGGCTCAGCAGCCAAAACTAATCTTAAAATTATACAGACAGCCCAGAACAAACTACTAAAAGTACTATTCCACTATAACTTCCTTACATCGACAGAAAAGATATATAAAGAAACCAAACTAATGAACATAAGTGATAGCTACAAATACAATACATGCATTCTTATTCGAAAAATAATAAATAAAGAACTTCATACAAATATAAGCTTCACGACTAGAAATACAAATCCGTCTTTAAAACGTTTAAGAAGTTCAAACAATATAACTCTACGGCAATCGAGAACCAATTATGGCAAGAAAAATATTACGTTTGAAAGTGCTCAAATATATAATAAACTACCCATTGCTATTAAGGAAACCAAAAGTATAATAAATTTCAAAAAAAAATTAAAATTTTACCTATTAAATAAATAGCTTTTACTAAAAACTCAACTAATTATTATTTTGTCACATCCAGTTACGCAACTTCAATATTTTACACTAATGACCTTGTATTTGTTTTTTTTTTTTTTACTGTATATTAATAACTTGTGTAATTTACTATTTGTTCACCTCAAAAAAATTATTGTTCTTTTTTTAAATAGTAATAAGATTGTTTACACAAATGTATCAACGAAAGTGCAGAAATTTTTATTATGTATTAGCCTGTAAGTGAATATTATTTATATATAATATAAGTTTCCATGTAAGTGAATATATATTCTTTTTGGAAATAAATGTCTTAAACCATATATATATATATATATTAATCTGAGACTTCACTATAATATTTTTTAAACAATATACAATAAATGTATTTTAATCATTCTTTTTATTTATTTCCTCCCTCTAAGTCTCGAAAATCGAAAGTTTTACTTTAATGAAGAATATTTTGATTTTGAAAGGAGAACATCGTGAAAAATTCTGCATAACCTGGTGGCAGCTCTACGGTTATAACAGCCGGCCAACCCACAGTGGAGTCTAGGCTCTAAAAACCTTCACCTGCTTAACGAACTTTAATAGATTTAATAGGAATATCTTACTTTTAACTTTGTCAGATTTCGTACTGTCTCCATTATCTTTCTGCTCACTCTCCTTTGCATTATCGGATTCAGTTTGAGAAACATCTTCTGATTGTTTTTCGTCACCCATTTTAAAATGCACTGGGCCTAGGCAGTCAATGACACTGTGTTGTTTGCCTGTTATGCTATATATATCGTTTAGTGATATACACTTGTCTAATGAAAACTTTAATTTAACATAAATTATAAACAGTTCATCAACCAACTGATGACCAATTATTAATAGACAGACATTATTTTCAATTAACTAATTGCTACTCTAAATAGTAGTGGTACTTATCTTAACTATTTCCTCTTATTTTTATGACTAATATATTGAATTTATATTATTTCATCGAAATAATAAATATTTAAGCCATAGATTATACCTATATATTTAGACAATAGACAGGTAAATTAAGAGTTAAGACCAGTTATATAGGACTTATTTTTGACAGCTAATATCATAGACTAAATAAAGAGTGAGAGAACTATTATGTACTATTTAGTCTAGGGTACTGTATAAACATCGATTAAGTACCGGAAGTATTGCTGTTTTCTATCGATATATTATTTTATAAATTAAAAGACTTAATAAGTTTATTTATCGATAACAACTCAAAATGGCGGCAATATTTAAAACAGACATTACAATGACGGATGAAATGTCGAAGGGAGCTGTCAACTGAAGTGCGCGCGGCGGCACAGCGACTGCTCCAGTGTTGCCAGTTAGCAACCAGCTAGAAATTGGGGTGGCCCTCTACAAATTAGCGTGGTCATTCTAACAATCATTATCTATAACAACGATAGGTGTGAAAAAATTGGTTACAAAAAAACGCGCAAAAATGCTATTCTAAGCTGAGGTCCCAGTCTCAGAGACAGTGCCCTTGTAGTGGCAACACCACATTTATTTATATTTATACACTTTTACATTGTCAAATAGTTTTGTACATTATATTTACCATTATATTTAGTTTTGTACATTTATGTATTTATAATAATAATAGAATAGAATATACATTATGAGATACATATATAATAAATATTGTAATTATCAACGGACAGACAGATCCGTAGCCCTGATTTGAATATACGTAACAATGCGTAGACGCCGTCACCATCTTAAGTACCGCGCTTGAGTAGTAGGGACGCCCCAAATGCAAAAACACATTTTGTTCCAGGTAGCTAAGACAACCACGTCTCAAAATCACGCTCTGGTTATATTTGTATTCATGGTAAATTTAACTCACGTTGCTACCCATATAAAAATCGCAATAATTATAATAATGTCTCCTTTATCTAAGCAACCAGCATACCTTTATAACCTTCCAATATACTTCTGACTTCGAAATAAAAGTAAAAATGCTCTATTCATTATTGGTGCAGTATTATTCATCTTACCTGAACATCGTACATAGCGTTACTTGTGACCCTATATAGCTTCACTAGGGACACCCCCTCCCTCTTTCGCCTTTCGAAGTCATCATGATGATATTGATGCAGACTAGTCTTTCCACGGGTCTTAATCCTCATCATGGCAGAGCTTCTGCGCTCACGATACCTCCGGTTACTCTATAAAAGGCAGTAGCGCTAACAACTACTACACATTTGAAGAAAAAAGCTACTCTCTAGTAAAAACTTCGATACCATCGACAGTCAATCGATTTTTAACAGACACTACTAACTACTATTGAAATGACAGTTTAGTATTTATCTTAAAAAAGGTAGGAAATTGGGCTATTTAATTTGAACTCTTTCTGTATCCTTATCTATCGTAGTATTTTATTTAGGTACTGCGTTCTCTATATATATATCCAGATGACAGAATCTGTGCTTATTTGTATAATCTGTGGATAGCAAGATAGCATATAACCATGAGATTATCACTCATTGCAAGCGTTTTGCAAAATTGCATATATCCATCCATACAAGAATCAAGTGTCAACAGTATGTGTATTAAATTATGAAAATAAATCAGTTTCCTTTCAGTTGTAATTTGTAAATCAACAAATGAAGTCTATAATTTGACAGTGAATTTTACCGTTTATAATTTAACAGTGAACTATTTAAGGTAAATATAAAACATCAGGCTGATCTTATTTTAAATTTGTTCAATCGTTATTGTTGACAGTTTTTATTGTGTGATTCAGTCCAAAATGGAATCGCGCTAACTTGGTAATAGGGTAATTTGTCTCTTATGTTTTTTACACAGGATTGTACTGGAATGAAAGTTTTTTGTTATTATTGCTGGTTTCTTCCAGCCAATCGGCAAATGCAGTGTCCTAAACCTGTCTTATTTTGATTATTATAAATTACAGCAAAATGAGTTACCAAGGATGGTATTCCAAGAAAGATGTTATCAAGGATTTGATGAAAGCTACAGGAAAATATGTTCGCGATTTTGAAGAAGGACATGTTTTAGTTGGCGAACAACCACCACCTCTTCTATCTTTGAATAGTGAAGGTTTGTATTGCAATTTTTATAAAACTAGTGACTTTCTCCTGCATTACATGGGTATTAAATCATATATCCTTTCTTAATTGAACTTTGTTCATGGAGCTTCTTCACAGGATATATAGTGCACAAGGAGGTGTATAAATTTCATAGTCCAACACTGTACTAGTACAAACTAGAAACAATCTGGTGACACTGCGTACATTCCCAACTTTGGGCAATCCTTGAAAACTTATATAAACCTATACCTTAATATAGCCAATAGCCTATTGTTGAGACATGTGGCTCATTCTGAGAAGCTGCTTGTTAAATCCTCGACAGGCACTACTAAGTTTGTCTACACAAAATGATTTTTTGATATGCTTCATTGTTCTTTCCGATATTCATTGTGCATTATGGTGAAGGAAAATGTTGTGAGGATACCAGCATATCTCAAGAGTAATTCTGTAGTATGTGTAGGTCTAAAAACCCTCTCCATTGGAGACCTGTACTAAGAGGTGGAATGTAAATAGGCTTTTACTTCCTCAAGAAATCTTAAAATACTAATATAATATTTTCATATGGTTTTGGGATTGGAAAGTATGTAGTAGTTTTAACATTTTCACAAAAAGAATTTTGTTTTATAAGATACATGGATGGTCAGGGTGCATAGATAGATGAACCAATGAATGTTTGGTCCTAAGATGGGTGGACTCCCCAATAGGTGGACATATTATCTGAAAAGTTACAGATATAAGATTGTCTTGTGGAATACTTTGAAGAAGAGCTGGGATTCAAAGGTTGCCACAGCTACATGTTTTATCTTATTATTAGATGCAGAGGTGGATTTGTTGGGTTTTTACGGAGATGAGGACCAGGGAAGGCGGTTGGATATCTGCAAGCCTGATTTGGCTGGGATCACCCAAATGCTGAGAATGGTAAGTATATCTGCAAAGCATGACCCATGTGTTATTTATTTCCACATACATACAGCTGCATTTCTGAATGACTTAATTAGATGTTACCACTTGGTATTGTTACATAAACATGTCTATATCATTATTTATTTATTTATTTATTATCACAAAATCTACAGCATCTTAACTAATAAAACATGTAAAAAAACAGATTAACAAATCTTATGCCAATTACAGATTCTTCTTATGTTTACAGTATTATTAACAGTCACAGCTGCGTGTGTGTGTGTGTGTGTGTGTGTGTGTGTGTGTGTGTGTGTGTGTGTGTGTGTGTGTGTGTGTGTATGTGTGTATGTGTGTGTGGGTGCTATTATATTTTAGATAAATTAAATTAAGTTATATATTCAGGACTTTATTTTTTACCAATTTTTTAAACCTATTTTTGGATGTAGAAAAGATGTCAATGGTGTTAAAGTGTTTGTTGTAATTATTTAGGAGCCGATAAGTAACAGAATTTTGATAGTAATTGGTATGCGCAGGTGGAACTTGAAATAATTCTGTGTGTCGCGTGCGTTTATCTGGAACATTTAGGCGAATAAAAGTAGTAACTAGTTCAGGACAATCAAATAAACTGTTGCAAATATTATACAAAAAAATCATGTCTAAGACAAATCGACGGTCCGAGAGCGACATTATCCCATGAAGTTTGCAAGAATTTTCATAATTATCTCTTTGCGAATTGCTTATGACATTTAAGCGCTTGATGAGTTTCTTTTGTATACGCTCAAGTGCCTGAGTATGAATACTATAATTTGGGTTCCAAATTGTTGAGCAGTACTCCAAACCACTTCGGACATAGGCGAAAAAGAGGACTTTCATGCATTCTACATCTTTAAACGGCTGCAAAGTTCTCAGAATAAAACCAAGCTGTTTGTAGGCCCTACCAGTTACCATTTCTATGTGTTGTCTAAAGGATAATTTTGAGTCTAGCATGACACCAAGATCTCTGACAGTTTGTTCTAGCTTAATAGGGCAATCGTTTAGAGTATATGGATAACTTATGGGATTCTTTAAGCGCCCAAATCTAACATACATACATTTACGTACATTAATACTGATTCTATTTTGAGCATAATAATCATGTAGACTATTAATATCATGCTGTAGCAATTCGCAATCCATTGTTGATTTTATTTTTCTATAAATTTTCTTGTCGTCCGCATACAACAAAAAATTTGAGTGTTTAATACAATTTCCGATATCATATATAAAACATATGTACAATAGAGGACCAAGCAAAGATCCTTGCGGTACACCGGATGTTATATGAACAAAGTCCGATCTGTGGCTACCAATAACTACTGCTTGACTTCTATTCGTAATATATGATTTAATCCACCTTAACAAGTCCCCATTTATTCCAAGAGCTTGTAATTTAGTTAATAGGATAAAATGATCAACCCGATCAAAGGCCTTTTCAAAATCAGTATATATTACATCAACTTGATATCCATCATCCATTGCTTTTAATACATAATTTGTGAATATTGTTAAATTTGTTTGAGTAGATCGTCCGCGAAAGAAGTCATGTTGTTCAGTAGGGATATGTTTGGATAGAAACGGGTATATTTTTTCATAGACAACCTTTTCCATTACCTTACTGAAACAGTTAAGGATCGAGATTGGTCTGTAGTTTAAAACATTTGTTTTTACTCCTTTTTTATGCACGGGCACAATATGTGCTTCTTTCCATATACCCGGTACGGTTCCTTCCCTAAGAGAGCGATCAATAATGTTATGTATAGGTTTTGAAAGAACTGAGCAGTATGTATAGGTTTGAAAGAACTGAGAGTGATTATGTATATATGTAATTCTTATGTGCTTGTGTATGGTACTGAAGTCCGCCTAAGGGGTTGATGCAAATTTTTTAACAATTCTAATTTATTGTTTGTCTTCAGTGGAATTGACAATAACATCCAATAAAAAAATTAAGTGTGCGAGTACAAAGTACACATGTCAGAAGTGAAACTTCTTTGGTAAAGTCATTTTTACATCTTGTTTTTATGTAAGACTTAAAGGGAGGGAAAAAGGGAGATATGTTAGGAATTTAATCATCATTAAAATATGAAAAGTATCAAACAAATTAATACGAATATTTTAAATGACGACAAATTAAAATGTCACATGTTATTTGTGAATATCAAAACCACCGAGTTTTTAAACCAATTAGCATAAAAAACGCTGCACATATTCATGATGTTAATCTCACATTTTATCCGTATAAATAACCCTCATGTGCCTATAGAAGTTTGACATCAAAGAATATTAGATATCTTGCTAAAATTGCTTTAACTTTGCTAAAAGTGCTCTTTGTATGTTTTCTGTCCTTATGACTAAGTTTGCATTTTAATGAGTTCAAGCCGACAATATGAATTGCTCTTTTGCAATGTGGGTTGCGAAACCACTCAACTCAACAACAACCACATGTTAACCATCCCCAATTCTATATTTGTTTATGTACAAAAACAAATTCACACATTGTACAATATTATGTATGTTCAAAAATGTCTGGATTTGTTTAAACTATGACTTCAACAACAATCACTTACTGTTAAAAGTTGTTTGTTACTGTTATTAGTTTTGCTTAAACCCGAGGATGTATGGACTGATTTGGCTAATTTGCTTTTGAAATAATTGTGAAAGTCCAGGGAAGGTTTAAAAATTGAGTAAAAAAGTACTATTTTAGAGTAAAAAAGGTTCAGAAGTCATTTGTCGGGTTGAGCATACGCATATTTAATAAGATACCTGAATCACTTCTGGGTTTGTCTCCACATAGTTTTAAGAAGTATGTTAAAAATGTCCTAATAAAAAAGGCATATTATAATGTGGAAGATTATTTAAGCGACAAAGATGTTTGGACATGATTCCAGTTGCATATGAAAGCTAAACACATTGTAACCTACAAAAAAGCTATGTTAAAAGGAGTAACCGTTGAGTTTCTTGCCGGCTTCTTCTCAGCGGAATCAACTTTCCGAACCGGTGGTAGATTTGTTACCAACGGACAGACTACTGACGATTCAAAAGTGCTTTTTGAGCCTACTTGAATAAAGAATATTTTGATTTTGATTTTGAGTAAATTGGAAAAAAATCAATTTAAAAGGCAACTTTTTTGTTTTTGTTTCGAATGTCATACTTTTTGATTTTCGTCCCATTGTTCAGAAATCAGATCATATTTAAAAGACTACTTTTATATTAGGAACGATTAATATGATAACAAAAGAATACCCAGCTCACTTTGTTGTGGGTGCTTATAAAATGTAGGTAAAATATTGTGATTTCACAATTCAAAAGTGCAGTAAAAACCTAATTGAATAATGAATGTTTAATTTAATTTACATCATGGGATTCCTATAATCAAAAATTATCTGAAAGAGATTGCTTATAGCAATAAGACCGCCTTCGCACACTTATTCTATAAACATTACTTACTTCTATTAAAGATTTTTTTTTATACGGACGAAACGCATGACAAGCGTCACGAAGATGTGCAGCGTTTTTTATGCTAATTTGTTTGAAGGTTAGGTAGTTTTAATATTTACCTATAATATTTTAACTTGCCACTCGTCTTTTAATAATTCAATATACTATTTTTCATAATTTTTAAATTGTTAGATCTAAACTTCACATTTTTTTGTCGAGTTTTGGGAATATAGTAGTATTGAACCTGCAGGGGGTATATAATAAAAGAAAGTTTGGGAACCTCTGGTTTACAAAGAAGTTTTGTATCATTAATTAAATTATTGAAATATGTATGTCAATGATACAATGGCGAAATCTGTTACTATAGAAGTATAGTTTTTGACATAGAACCTTAATAATGTTCAAAGTTATAATTTCAATTAATTATGGTCGAATTTCGACCACTTGGCGGCCTTGCTTTGAAATATAAAGTTATAAGTATAGGAATAACAAATATTAAATGTTTGTGTAATGTATTCAAAGCGATGGATTTTGGGTTTGTCTCAAGTGAGTTTTTTATGCCTCTTTTGGGATGGTAACTATTGTTATACCTAAATAGAGAGGTAAGGAGCAGATGTGCTTAAAATTTCTCTATTGAAATTTTATGGTTTGGGTACGCCATGTGTGATATAAGAAAAGTTTTTAAGTCGTCCTTGAGGAATGTTTTTAAAGAATACAATTTGCATTTTATATATACTAGCAGACCTGACCACTCATCGTTGTGGCTAAGGTGTTTAATAGACAAATAATTTGCAATAAATTAAGATGTAAGCTATCCTATCTTTCAAGTTGGATTAAACTGCACGCAGTGTGCAAATTTGATTAAAATCGGTTTAGTAGTTTAGGGAGTCCATTGCGGACAAACAACTTGACACGAAATTTATATATATTAAGTTATATACGAGTGTATATGGTTGATATATGTATCTTTTAACCATTGGCTTACAAAATGGCTCTATACCTGACTTTTTATATAAATGAGCAGTAGGAATTGCTATTGCCTTAAAATTCAATATCACAAATCATGAAATTATTGGTTTCTATGGACACAAACATACACAAACTATAATATTTCAAGTTTATTCCCCATTTTTCTAAATGATCAAATAATTTCGTTTTTTTGATTGTACAATAACAAGAAACAAAAGTTTAAAATTTTATTCATGAATACAGAATAGCATTTCTACGGTTAATCTAAACGTTATGTTTGATTTTCAAATGTAAAACATATATTTTTTTAATATTATCTATAAAGGTTTATAAAACATATGTCGAAGAATAAGAGAGAAAGGAACATAAAGCATAGTGGCGTAGGGTTCTCCGCCGACGTCGTCATTAGTGGCATCCATACTTCCATACTTTGGACTTTGATGGGTAATGTTGGTGCAATCCAACACTTTATTAATTAACTCAGATTATAATGTTCAATCACTTAATGTTCCCGATATCAATTTAAATAAACTCATTAGTAATAGCTAGGAACGCGACAGTTTCAATAGTCGACCGCTCTGATGGACCGTCACCCGAGAACTACCGATAGACATGCGCCGGACTGCCACTATTGTCTTGTGTTCCACAGACTATTGCACACGGACCAGCGATCTCCAGACTATTGCACTCCGACATATATATTATCTATATATGTAAAAATATCGTGTCGATAGGTTTCGAGACTACTTTAACCGATTTTGATTATTTTTCGCATGTGTACTGTGTTTAATGTACTCCACTTTTATATATATGATACGTTTAAGTATAACTTATATTAATAATAATATTGCTATTTGTTTTTTAAATCAGGAAATCGTTAAGTATGAGTTCTGTTATCAGTAACATAAGCATCGAATAGATGTAACTTAAAGTCCTACATTAACATAAAAGCACATGAAGTTATTAGTTACTATTTTATAATTTTTACAGTGAACGTCGAAAGACTAGTATAATCTACCTGTAATCTATTAATTTTGTAGTATATACACTTAATAACGTTATTTAATGTTTCATTTAATTTAATATATAAATATTGTGTAGTTGTTGGAAACTTAGGGACGTAATTCATAAAACATTGAAAATTTAACTTATAAAATAATTAAATGATGTAAAATTGTAAATATAATTGTGTTATTGAAAAACAGTTGTGCGTTGTTTTAGTCGTATACAATTATGTTTATATTTTAAATATACATGTAGGACAAATATGTGTTGTAGTTAATAAAATCGAAGAATTTCACTCTCCATTTTTGTTACAGGTCGACGGATTAACAGAGGAGTCTAAACCAGAAGAGGAGGATAAGAAACAAAAACAGTTACATGTTTTAAGCATTAGTAAATTGAATCCCGACGTAAAGGAATTTGTACCTAAGAATAATATAAAATGTACTGAAGATTTAAAACTAGACAAGACTGATAACTGTGATATAGTCAGTAGTGTATGCAATAAACGCGTTAATAAAAACTCACTCACTCCAGATGAGGTCAAAGATATGAGAGAAAAATTAAAATCGAAAATAAGCGACACATCAAATACAACTTGTGTTAGAGTAAAGAGGGAACGCAATTTAGCAATAGCAACATTGCTTAAGTTATATTGTCAAACACCTCACGTTAAATCTTCAGATGAAGTAAAACCAAAACTAATATCCCCAGATTACTTCGTGAAATCAATAAAAAACTGCTCAACGGAAAACACTGAAAGCACTCCTCACGTAATTAGTGATACAATTAAGGTAGAAGACGCAAATGAAAAGGAAATTGCAGCTTCCGTAGACAAAGTTAACAAATGGCTTAACGAATCTGAAATCGCAAAAAATGATACAGTTTTGAAAACTAATGACAATATCAACCATAGAAATGGTGAATGCATACAACAAATTAGTAAGGATAAACCAATTGAAAAGGCTCGGAAAACTGCGCCGTTTCATTTAGGTGCTGTGACTTTCAAAAGAAAAGCTCCAAGTAAACCGATGTCACCGACATCTAGTGGTTCCGTGGAAAAAATTAAAACCCAAAAATCAGCTGTGTTTATACCCTCAGTCTACGCAAGCGAGCTCACAAAGACGTATATGGAGCGTAGCAGACTAAAAGAGGCTATAGAAAACGATATCTGGACAAAACTAGAAGGCAAATTAAAGGCTAAAGACGAAGAGATAAAAAACCGTAAAGCATCTGAAGTTACTAATGTTCATTTTAGTGATCACACTGAAACTTTTGAAGAGTTGTGTGCTAAAATAAGTGATAACTCTGCACCTGTACAAAATGGGAATACTTCTTCAACTATAGATTAGAAGCTAACAATAGTACAAACAGTGATTAAAAGCCAACAGTTTAGTATAGATACAGTTTAGAAACTATCAGGTTTACTTCTAACAGTGTTTAGATAATTACAGTTTAGTATAGACAGAGCTTAGAAGCAAAGAATATTAGAAGACTGTGCTTAGAAGCCGACAGTTTTAGTAGAGACACTGTTTAGAAGTCAACAGTTTAAGTAGAGACACTGCTTAGAAACCGACAATTTAAATACAGACAGTGCTTAGAAGCAGACAGTTTTACACTGCTCTGACACTGCTTAGAAATCAAGAGTTTTAGTACAGACAGTGTTTAGAAGCAGATAGTTTTAGTAGAGACTCTGCTTGGAAACAGTCAGTTTTAGTACAGAAAATGCTTGGAAGCCCACAGTTTTAGTACAGAACGTGCTTAGAAGCCAACAGTTTTAGTAAAGAAAGTGCTTAGAAGCCAACAGTTTTATTACAGACAGTGCTTAGAAGCCAACAGTTTTAGTATAGAAAGTGCTTAGAAGCCAACAATTTTATTACAGGCAGTGCTTAGAAGCCAATCGTTTTAGTACAAAAAGTGCTTAGAAGCCAACAATTTTAGTACAGAAAGTGCTTAGAAGCCAACAGTTTTAGTACAGAAAGTGCTTAGAAGCCAACAGTTTTATTACACACAGTGCTTAGAAGCCAATAGTTTTAGTATAGAAAGTGCTTAGAAGCCAACAATTTTATTACAGGCAGTGCTTAGAAGCCAACCGTTTTAGTACAGAAAGTGCTTAGAAGCCAACAGTTTTAGTATAGAAAGTGCTTAGAAGACAACAATTTTATTGTTCAGAAACCGTCAAATTTAGTACTAACAGTGCTCAGAAGCAAACAGTTATAAGACAATCTTGGCACGGAAAAGGGCTGTGTCAAAACATTATTGCCTTTTTCACCATCAACATATTAGTAGTTTCACTTGTCCTACAAATGTCTATATGGGATGGGATTCTCATGATATCCTGGGGTAATATGGGGAATACCGGATGTAGTTATAAGTCTAGCCCATTCTCAAACTAAGTTTTATATATTAAACCATATCATTAATTATCTTATAGATTGCAACTTAATTCTAAGTATTTAGATTAGTATTTGTGATCTCTCTCGACTGATACAGTCTCAAGAAGATAACATGCTGAATTGGTTAAAGGAAATATATTTTTATATATATTTGTTTACAGTGAATATAAATATATTTTAGGTTATAATTTAGGAATAGGGGGATGATATGGGAGTAACAGAGAATAATTTAGACCATAACTGTATATGTTTCTATAACAAACTGCCAGAAGATGCTCTAGAGATTTAGCTCAATTTGAGCTATAATTTGCCTGCCAACCTGGAGTGGAGCAGTGTGGTGGGACTATGCATTGTAAACCCTCTCTTAAAAATAAGGAGAGTTTAATGATTTTTACCTCATTATAATGTGAGTTGTGAGTTCCCGGAACAGGGTCCTAAAAATCCTCGTAACTTTAGATTCTAAGTCGTTCTCTAATATCATCATTAGTTCTACACTGCAATAAATATGTAGAATATATTATTTGTTGTTGTACTGCTAATTAATCTTTGGGAATAGTTGTTGAGGTGGTTATATGTTAAGAATTGTTGCAAAGCTGGAACTATTTAAAAGCTTTGTGTAAATGGTTCTGATTGAAGAGCTGGTATATAGCTGGTGATATTTCAAGAAGTGTTGTACAGCTGATTCTATTTCAAGAGCTTTTTTATGATGTTCTGTCAAGAGTTGGTGAACAGGTGGCTCTATTAAAAAAAAAAACACCTTAGAACAGGTTTTGTTAAGAGCTGGTGTAAATGTAGTTTTATTTAAAATATTGTAGTACAGCTGGTGTACATGTGGTTCTGTCAAGAGCTGGTGCATTAGTGGTTCTTTAAGAACTTTGGTACAGCTTCTAATTCAAGAGCTAGTATATAGCCAGCTCTATTTAAACAACTTTTGTACAGTTGGTCATAATTCAAGAGCTGGTGTACAAGTGGTTTTATTTAATTAACATTTGTACAGTTGGTGGTAATTGATTATTTAATGTGCAGGTGGATTTCCTTAAAGTACTCTTATACAGTTAGATCTATTTAAAGAGCTGGTGTCCAGCTCTCTGTTTAAAGAGATAGTATATGCCTGGTCCTGTTTGCAGGGCTTAATGCTGTTGGTTCTGATTGAAGAACTGGTGAACACATGGTTCTATTTTATGAACTGTTTCTATATAAAGAGCTGATTTAAAGCTGCTTTTATTTAAAGAACTTTTATAGAGCTGGTTCTATCAAGATCTGATACAGAGCTTATTCAATTTCAGTTTACATTTGAACAACATTAATATGATTGTAAAATATTTTTTTTTATTAATATGTTTTTAAAATGAGTAGATATATATTTATAGTAGTAATTTGGTAAAGTGTAATAGAGTGAAATGGATCTATTAAAAGAGATGTTGTACAACTAGTTCTTTTTAAAAACCTGGTGTAAAAGTGGTGGCAATTGAAAAGTTAGTTGGCAGCTGTCTCCATGTGAACAGCTGTTATACAGCCGAGACTATTTGTAGGGTGTTGGATAGGATATGTATTGAAAATGAGATTGTAAGAGTAGTCTCTTGTTTGCACTGAGGCAGTACAAGGGCCTGTTTCAAATGAGACGAGGTGTCTTGTTTTATTTTCAATTTTAACCATTTTTTTCAAATAGTTGTAGATAAAAACGAATGTTTACCATATTTGATTTAAGGTACATTTGTACCTAATGTTATTATTTTAAAATGTTCCTGTTAATGTCCTTGTATCTTTGATGCTCCTGTTGTTATAAAATATGCTTGAATCAGAGAATTTAAGTTTCATATTATTTGCAAATGTTTTTTTGAGGTTTTAATCTTGCTATCTCTACTCCAATATCAAGACATAAAATTTGAAGTAATACGTAATATAATTTTGTGGCACTCTTATATTTTGATGTTTTGTATGAGACTAGTAAATATACAGCTAATTGTGTATTTAAATAGCCCTTTGTGCAGCCGATTCTAATTGAAGAACACGTGAATAGATGGTACTATTTAAAAAAAATGATTTATCTTTGGTTCAGCTGTTTACTTGAAGATCTTGTGTACAGCTGATACTGTTTTATTTTCATAAATAATGTGTAAAAATTCCGATTTTGTACCTTTGTACACAAAAAGACACCATTATCACACCAGGATCAATATTATCTGATCGTTTTGCACATTTATACCCCTCGTTAAATAGAATGCAATAGTCATTGTATAAGATAGAATTTTAATTACTAGATAAATCTGATAGATTATTCATTTGATTTCATAAAACGGACAAAAGACGCCCAAAGAAATGATCAATTGTCTATTTTTGTTTATTCTAAATAAAACGTTTAAAAATTTGTGTTTTATTTTTATATAAATATATATAACCTTATTAATATGGCTTTATATAATGGTTGCGTTTGTTGACACACCGATTCATGGTTAGTGGTTAATAATGTCAAATAACCTAATTGTTTTGCAATCACTGAGTTAATTCACAAGAACTAAACAACAAAAAGAATAAAAGATTGTAAAGAACAATAAAATTGTACGTTTTGTGTTTCTTTGCAAAATTTTGATTGAATAAAACTAAACAATAATACTTACACCATCTAGATTTTATTCTATCGCCTATATATTTTACACCGTATTGTAAAAATGAATATATTTTAATCATGTGAAATCTTTTTCCCGCCTAAAATATCTGTATCTGTAGTGCCGTTTTTGAAATTGATTTTTACGTTACATGTATTTTTTTTATTTATTTTTAACCGACAAAAAAGGAGGTTATCAATTCGTCTGTATTTTTATTAATGTTTGTTACCTCGTGTTTCTCGACTGGGTGGACCGATCTTGATGATTTTTTTTAAATGAAAGGTGGTGCTCATCATAGGGTCCCATTTTTTTAAATCCAGTTCTGATGACGGCATCCATGAGAAAACCGAATAAGTGTTAAATTTGCATTAACAATGTGCATGACAAATGGACGAATAACTCAAGATCACGTCAACTGATTTCGATGATTCTTCTTTTATTGGAATATATATACTTCAAGGGTTGTTTTGTGATAGTTTGGTTAGGTTCTGATCATGGATTCCATGAAAAAGTAACGGAACTCTTCAATTCTTAGGAGTAAATCAACGATACTCGACAGAATCTTCCATAAGCTAGCCAGATATATGAATTGCCTACCGTAACATCGGTATGGTCAAGTGCTAGTCGTAGTTAAATATGAAGATCAATGGATCTCCGAAACGACTTACGGTAAGGGTGCAGTTTATGGCAGAAAATATGTGTCTGTAATCAAATAGTAATGAGCTTACGTTTGTTGCTGCATTGCAACACGTTTACTTCAGATTCATTAAAAATCAAAAAATAAAAAAAGAACCGCCTTCAAAACAGACTTACAAATATATTAATATGGTCTAAAAAGTATGAAATAATTGCGTATTCTTTTATAGTGTTCTTCGTATTATATTCGGAATCGGTGTCAGCCGAGGCATCTTCATATACAAGCTTAGGTGGGAGAGACGCGGGAACTGCCAAGTGGACACGCGGGGAACATTACCTTGGCTGACACCGATTCAGAATATAAGAATAAGAATAACACTATAAAAGAATATGCAATTATTTCATACTTTTTAGAGCATATTAATAAATTTGTGAGTCTTGTTTTGGAGGCGGTTCTTATTTTGTTAAAATGTTTATTTATATATGGTTATAATACCACGCATTTGATATCATAAAACTTATATAAAATGACCTCACACAACATCGTCATTGTCGACAGAAAATATGACGTTCCTACAACTGTACACGCGCTTGCGTGATTTTGAATAATTATTTCTCTGTGCTTATAGTTACTATGACATAGTATATTGTTGGAATGACCAGACTAATTTGTAGAAGGCCACACCAATTTGTAGCTGACCACACAGGAGTAAAGGGCCACGCGGGAGTAATTATGGCATGTATCATGATTATATGGCAGTAAGGTGGAAAGCTCAAAGCTTTGCCTTCCCCATTGAAAGGATAAATAAAAACAATTTATATATTTTTATTTTCTGTTCAAAGCACAAATTGATGTAATTTTTAACTGATCTCAACTTTCCCATTCAATTTATGATAGTATTACCCGATTTATTCCGATAGTCTGATAGATAGCGGAATACTTATTATCTGTGAATTCATCTAATGTAATAAAGTTGTAATATATTCGTATAAAGTTTGCTACATATATGTGTATGTACTTTGCTATTTACTATTGCTATTACATTGTTTACACGTGGTGAAAATTAACAATGAGGCATTACTATAATTATTTTTAGATAATTAAAATTGGGTTTTGAAATCCCATGTACCACAAAAGTCCTTGTCGAATTCACGTGACACTGGTAAAATGGCGTTCTAGGAAAGCACATTAACCAGTAAATTATAGGTATTATCTATGAAGTACATTATAGATAATTAAGAAGAAAACAAGTTAACGAAGTGTGTAATTGCATAATTATATTTAATTAGCAAATTGCATTTTTTATATTTAGTTTACGTTTAATAAATTTTGGACAACATTTGGTGAGTTCTATATATTATTGTATTACCATTTTTCATTCTACCCTCTTTGTGTGTCAAAAAGTGTGTAATGAAGCGAAAAATTAATCGTATCGTGTATACAATAAATTTGTATTTTTGTTTTACGTTGCAATATATTACATTCGCAATATATATTGAATGACATTTTATACATTTGTAAAGATCACTTAAACAGCAAGAAGAGCGATATATAAAACTGCCTCATTGATCTAGTCGTTACCATGTTCTACGACAGACATGAGGTCCTGAGTTCAAGTCCCGAGTTGAGCTAATTCAAAAATCGAAATTGAGTTTTCTATTAAGGTTTTCTCAATATATGCCCGAAGTTGGGAAGTTGGCGGTGTGATCCACCCTCGTGCCTCGGAAAGCTCGTCGCTCCTGCGCCTCATCTTTCTTCTTTCGTGTCGGATTCCCGTCACATAAGATTTATGAGCGTGAAGAAATAGAGGATGCACTTTGATTCTATGCCTGCCAATCCGCAGTGGTGGTCTATGCTCTAAAAACCCTCTCTCATATGAGTGAGAAGGCTTGTGCCCAGCAGTGAGGCGTTAATAGGCTGCTACTTATCTATACCTTTTACAAAATTTAAAGAAATATGTCAAAACATCCTCTTTCAAAAGGCATTTGTACAAGATTATTTAAGCAATGAAAATGTTTGGACTTGACTTTACAAATTGTAACATACAAAACTATATTTAAAAGAGTAAGTGTTGAGTTTCTTACTGGTTTCTTCTCAGCAAACATAACAAGTTTATTAAAATAAATGTTCATATCAGATGATGATTCATAACACTGCTTTAGTTGGATAATAACATAATAGAACATGTTCATAATATAATAGTACAAATTAAAAATTTATATTTACATAGGTAAAACTCTCACTGTTTTATCATAAGTTGTCATTATGCCATTGTTTGACAGACTCTTATTATGGAACAGCTCTCCTTAATTATAAGCTATTTGAACTGTGTCACTAGTCCTCTAAAGCAGCATAAGGTTGAAAAAGCAGTTTAGAAAATAATAGGTACACTTGGAATTACCAGGTTTAGAAGATCAACCCTTGAGTTTGTATGTGTGTTTGTAGGCACATAGGGTATGTGTGTTTATAGATGATAAAAATACTTGCTACCTATTTCTGATGTAAATTCAATAAATGTACTATACAATATATGCCTTTCAATTTTATACACTAACATTTTTGATAGTTATAGTAAATATTTTTAATATTCATTTACTAAAATCAGGCCAATTCCAGATAACACAAATTGTTATATAATCAAATAACAGCATAGATTAAGAAGCAAGAATATAGGAACAATACAAAGCAAAAGTTTAAATATAAAGAAGTAATACAAAAAATTGGTAATCAAAAAATACTGTATACTTTTATCATATTATATAAATATTTTTTTAAACAACTACTATAGAATATATGCCTATTATAGGTGTGGCAATTAATGAAATATATTATATAATAATAAAGATAAAATGGAAAATGAGTGGAACAGCAAGTATGCCATTTGGTGTGATCTGTCTCTTGCACAAGGAAGAGAAGTACCAGCTGAGTTACATAATACTATAGGACAGGATGAGAGACCTCCACGAATAGCTGTTGATGAAGGTAACTATCACAAATTAAATAACTCTATAAAAAAATCATTTAAAATAAGCCCTTCCTGCTGCATTGTTTTAATATAAACTTAAATTACATTCTCTGTATTCAGTTTTTCCTTCGTCATAGCTTGGCCTATGACAAAGGTCTCCTCTGATGCTTTTGATTTGTACTGATCCTTTGCAGGAACATTTTGGCTTTCTACTTTCTTTATGTTGTCTTCCCATTGTTTTATTGGGTTTACTTCATTTGCTTTCACTGGGCTACCAGTCACTTATTCTTGTTTATATTTCCTTTTTTTCACTGATTGTGTCCCATCCATTGCCATTATATTTTTTTGCTGATTCATTGTACCTTCTTGATCTGAGCCTTTTGTTTTATTCTTTTTAAATACATTTTATCTCTTTGCTTTACTCTCAAAATACATCTATATCATTATTTTTCATTATACATCTTAAATTTTATTTTCACATAAACAAGTAGGAGGCCTATTTTGAATCGTCAAATATGATTTTTTTTCCACACAATAATTTCAATGTACGTCTGGTGATGGTATTAAAGAACGACTTAAAATCGAGTTACGAGGATTCCTTCGCGTTCTGATCTGAGAAGAGCCCACAAAAACTCAGTCGGGTATTTTGTATTTTTGTTACCATCATGATCAAAATATCATATTGGTTTAATATATTTCAATTCAAATTAGAGCAATTCGTTTACCCCCACGCGTTTCTATCGTCTAAGTAATCTTGCAACTTATAATATGATTTTTCTATCAACTTTCTTTTGACAAAGACTTTGAATTTATTAAGTGACATCTCAATAACGTCTTGTAGAAGTTTATTATAGAAACGTATACAGTTACCCATAAATTAGTTTGTTAAGTTTATGCAGCCTACTAGAATTTATAACAAGTTTGTTTTGTTTCATAAGTTATAAGATGTACATACACTCTTTTTATTAAAAGAATCAATGTTTTTATGTACATATAAACAAGTTTTATGATATATATAGTGAACTGTCATTATGTTGAATTACTACCTTGAATTTGTTTCTTAGCGACTCTCTTGGACCCATATTGTAAATCGCACGAACGGCTCTTTGCAGTACAAATATTGCATCTATATCAGCAGCATTACCTCAAAGTAGAATACCGTATGACATAATGCTGTGAAAGTGACGACGAATTCTTTTAATGGCGTAAGACGCATAGTTGAGCTTGTTCGATAGACCACTTTTTTGGAGACCCCACTGTAATTTATTGTCTAACGTAATACCTAAAAAAACGGTACTGTCTACAAGGTCTAGTTCCTCATAATTATGTTTAACAATGGTTTGCGTTTGTTTCACATTATATAACATAGGGAAGTACATCTGACACTTCCTTCCTAAATTGGGACACGTTTTGTTAGAAGATATCAAAATTCTGTATTTCAGAAACAGAGGAAAATTTCTTTGAAAATTCAGTTGACGCCAGTGAGTGTGATGCAGGTCCTGACCTCCAATTAATCCAGCAGATGTTGGATGAGGTGAGCTAAAACTATAGTCTTTGTTAGTTAGATCCAAGTATATTTTACTGTGGCTTACCTTGATATCACTTACAGGTATACATGGAATTTCTGTAGACACTAGGGATAGACTAGTTCCTATGCCATGTAACATATATAGCTTAAACCTGTTATATAGAAATAAACTTCTAAACCTTTCATTTGAGCTTTTAATAGATGGCTTTACAATTGCTTTGCAAAATAAATTTATTTATGAATTTATATTACAAATTTTCATCTCCTATTTCACTCAATTGAAGTTGTATTGAAGTGGTAATGGGAGAGATAAACACTTTCATAAGTTACACATTAATAGATAATTATAAACTATATCTCAGTGAAACATATACAACTGTGAGAGGGAGAGAAATGATTAGTGTGTGTCTGTGTATAATTATGTGACTTAACTCTTTGGATATGTATATAATAAATATAAATTAATTATGCATTTCCTTCAGGTGGTGCGATCTGCAGATGATAACACAACAGAATACGAGCCACCTATGAATAATTTTAATAAACTAAATAAAAAACCTCTAAGAAATGCTGCTGTAAATTCACTTCTGAGAACACAAAGAGGTGGTGATGCAGATAATGTATTACATGAACCACCAAGATTTGAAAATGAAGAAAACTTTGGGAACAAAGTACCCACAAATCCTGTAGTTTGTTTAACAAACTCAACGAACATGTTTAAAAAGAAGTGTAAAATTGTGAACAGTGATAAAAAAGTGATAAAACCTAGTTTAAACGATCAAAAAATGCTACAGAATAGAACTGAAAGTGTGGGTTGTTTAGAACCTGGAGTGTTTGTCCCGAGTTCACATGCAAGTGATTATTACAATAAGTTTATTGAACAGAGTAAGGTTCAAGAGCAAGTCCATGAGACTGTTTGGACTAAAGTGGAGAGACAAATGAAGGAAATTGATGCTAAAAGGTATTTTTTTATAATATAGATTGTAATTTCATCCCATGTTAAGTGGTGATACAGCCAAAGGTGGTAACTTAGGATCATGTACATCTCAAAGATAAAGATTCAAATTACCATGGTTTTTGTTAATTTTATTAAATCAAACGAATGTTACATTTAGTATAGGTGATGATACAATCAGAGATGGTAATATATTAGTAGCTTGTACTTCTCAATGATGAACAGGTAAAGTGGCGTTGTTTTTTATTAATTTTTAAGGGAAACCAATGTCATATTTAGTGTAAGTGATGATACTATCGAAGATGGTAACAAATTCACACCTCATGCTTCTCAAAGATAAAATTTAATGTGGCATAGTTTTTTTATTCAATTTTAAAAGATACAAACATAATATTTACTTTAAGGGATGATACAGTTGGAGATGGTAACAAATAAGGATCTTATACTTTTCAATGATAAAAATGTAAAGCAGCATCAATTTTTTATTTATTTTTTGGTAAAAAAAAAGGTTACATTTAGTGTAAGTGAGGATAAAGTCAAAGGTCAGAAGACAGAGCTTTTCCCTGTTTTATTTTTAGCAAAAGAAAAAGAAAACTATGCACAAAGAAAGACAAAAAATGTTAGTATGTGTGTGTAGAGTGATTGTTTTTTTTATTAAAATATCATCTTAGTATTAGAAATTAGAGTAGTCCTTTTAACCGACTTCAAAAAGGGAGGTTATCAATTCGTTTGTATTTTTTTTATGTTTCTTATCTCATATCTTCCAACTGGGTGGACCGATCTTGATGATTTTTTTAAATATGAAAGGTGTCCAGATATTTGAGTTGCCTACCGTAACTTCGGTATGGTCAAGTGCTAGTCGTAGTTAAATATGAAGATCAATGGATCTCCACAACGGCTTACAGTAAGGGTGCGGTTTATGGCAGAAAATATAAGTGTCTTTAATCAAATAGCAACGAGCTTACGTTTGTTACTGCATTGCAATATTTTTAGGTGTACACATATTGTGACAAATTGGTTGATTTACTTCAGATTCACTAAAAATCAAATAATAATTTAAATTTTAACAAAAAACGAACCGCCTTCAAAACAAACTTATAAATATATTAATATGCTCTAAAAAGTAAGAAATAATTGCGTATTCTTTTATAGTGTTCTTCGTATTCTTATATTCGGAGTCGGTGTCAGCCGGAGTCAGAGTGTCGGAGCATATTAGTATATTTGCAAGTTTGTTTTGAAGGCGCTTCTTTTTTTGTTAAAATTTTTATTTTTCTTGTCTCTGTATTCCAATTTCAGGAAACATCAATCCATACCATATAGTTTGGGTTCTCAAAGGGATATGAAATCTTCTGAAATAAAAGGTATTTCTTTCCAGGGTTAAAACTAATAACCCACCTTCACACTTCTTTTGTCTGTAATTTGTCTGTATTGTAAATAAAAATTCCACATGTTTTTTGACAATATTGGAAGTTATTAATTGAAGGACATTAAATTGTTAAATGACGAGTGGCAAATTAAAATGCCACATACTATTTGTAAATATTAAAACTACGTAACCTTCAAACGAAATAGCATAAAAGACGCTGCACATCTTCGTGACGCTAATCACGCGTTTCATCGGTAAAGATTACTCTCATGCGCCTAAAGAGGTTTCACTTCAAAATATAATCGAAAATTTAGGGAATGTTAATTAAAGTTTGTAAACGTCGCAATCACTCTTTTAATAGTCTTTTTTTCCACCAGGTCTGGATCTCGTAAGTCTTCCTCAGCATCGTCATCTTATTACCGATGAATGTGTAGTGTGTGAAATGTTGTGTAAAATAAATAATGGACATTAAATTATTGAATATACCAAATGTATACATATAAAAAAACAATTTCTTTCTACCTATTTTTTATTTTAGATTGCATAAAGATGGAGGTAATTGTAAAAAAATGCCATGAGAAAAGTTTTAACTTATTGTAATAAAGATTATGTAAGGAGGAAACTGTAATACAGACACTGTAAATGTTTAATTAGTGATAAAGGATAATGCTAGTTATTGAAGGTAACCTTGCGCATTATTATTACTGTGAAATAAAGAAGTCTATTAATGGAGGAGACTATAAAAGCATAATGAGAAAGTTTTAAAATGATTGTAATTAAGAAATAAAGTTTATGTAAGGAGAGAACTGTAAAATAGTCACTGAAAATGTTTGATTAGTGGTAAAGGATAATGCTAGTTAATGAGGGTTACCTTGGGAACGATTATTAACGTGAAATAAAGAAGTCTATTAATGGAGGAGACTATAAAAGCATAATGAGAAAGTTTTAAAATAATTGTAATGAAGAAATAAAGTTTATGTAAGGAGAAAACTGTAAAATAGTCACTGAAAACGTTTGATTAGTGATAAAGGATATCGCTAGTTAATGAGGGTTACCTTGGGAACGATTATTAATGTGAAATAAAGAGTCTATTTTAGTTTATCCTCGGGGTAATCTAAAATATATGATCCGACATCCTAAACAAAAACTATACTTAAAATTAGAAAAAACTGTCTGGCCTGTGGTCAAATTTTCATCTGCAATGCGGCCCAACTATCAAAATATTTGCCCACATCATTTACTTGCACTTATCGCACTAGGGTCGGCACAGCGTGTTTCCTATCGCCACTTCACTCTATCCCCTGTCATTTCTACATTCACACCCCTTACACACATATCCCCTTTCACACAGTTCATCCACACGTTTTTTGGTCGTCCTCTCCCGGCCCTGCCGCTTACCATCATATTTAGAGCGCTCTTGCATACATGGCTATCCTCCCTTCTCGTGACATGCCCATATCAGGATAGCCTTCCACTCCTTAACTTCTCGGTCACTGGTTCTACTTTCACACTTCCTCTAATATACTCTTTCCTAATCTTATCTAATTTTGTTACTCCACACATCCATCTTAACATTCGCATCTCCGCTGCATGCAATTTCCTTTCATTCTCCCCCTTGGTGGCCCAGCACTCTGATCCATACAGGATGACAGGTCTTACGATCGTCTTCTAAATTTTCCCCTTTAGGGGCATTCTGGCATCGCAAATTGTTTCCGAGAGCTGCCTTCATCCAACCTACATTTATCCTGCTGGTAACATCTCGGTCAATGCCGCCGTCGTTTTGGAAGATATAGCCGAGGTAATGGAAATCGGATAATATTTTGTAAATATTTTCCAAATAAGTATTATATGTAAGGCCATAATGTATATGTACTTCTGCAAGAGATTATATACCATCAGTTTTACTTTATAAGCAATAAGCATTTTAAATATATTGATACTAGCAAGAAATTGTTTTAATTTAGTACAAACTTCATCGATGTGTTGCTTCCAGTTAAATTTATTATCGATAATATTACCAAGTACTTATGTTAATCTACGACGTCAATCGACGGACACGTACAAATATTTTTATTATGGTTGTGCAAGCAATTGTGGTCGTGGATTACTACTTTTCGCATTGTCTTTGAGGTAAGCCTTCATCATCTACAATTAATAATCACCTATTGTATATCTATTTGGGGTGGCGCAGCAAAAACTAAAATTCTTCAATTGGAAAGAGCTCAACGCAGTCTTTTTAAAAGTCATTTTTTTATAAAAATTGTAGGTAGATATTATTTATAAAGAGTCAGCAGAGAATATAAGAAGAAATGCAAGTGAAGCACAAATAAATATATCCCGAACTTCCTTTACCAAGAGCCAAAATTCCCATCAATAGTCATATCTACAATTTATCTTACAAAAAATTACATATGTGTCCTCTAAATTACTGCTCTTGTAAAAAATCTTTGATTTTGATTATAATGAAATTGAGTTATTGCTAAAAATTAATTTGTGATTAGATGTTTTATGAATACAAACACGTTTGCAGCACACATACACACGCACACACAGTTTTATTACAACCAAGTCTTGCTCATTTAATAATATGCTGAGAAATGATGCCCACAAGGTTCGATCTTGCGCCGCCTGGCTCCAGCGGCTACCGGCGACCCTTCTTATATCGTCGGTCCACCTTGTGGGGGTCTTCTTCGTCCGCTGCGGGGTCGCCATTGCAGCACCTTCTGGCCCCAACGTCTATCGGTTCGTCAGAACATGTGCCCATCGCCACTTCAGGTTCGCGATTTGTAGGGCTATGTCGGTGACATTAGTTCTGCTACGGATCTCCTCATTTCTGATTTGATCGCGTAAAGAAACTCCGAGCATAGCCCTCTCCATCGCATGTTGAGCGATTCTGAGCTTTGGAATGAGTCCCATAGGGATTTAATTATCTTCCATTAGTTTATGTTTTTATTTAGTTTTAATTCTCTTAGTTTTGCATACGAAATATAACTTATAAGTTTAGTCTTACTACACTTAAAAGAAGGCACCTGTTATGTATCTGTGAACTTTGTAGTTAGTCTATGATTAGTTAGCTTCGGCGCGGGGGGGGGGGGGGGGGNGGGAGGGGATAGACGCCACAATGGGTGGGAAAAAAACCACGTGAATAACAATATTGGATAAAGGATAATTAATTGAATTACCGACAGAATAACAACTCTATACCCGACGTGAAAGGACATTACAGCACCTACTCATTTACTCATTTTGTATTTACCCTGTGAAAGTTTTGGCAAAAAATTTTAGAATCATGGCACTTGTTTAAACTGTGGCGATCTTGTTAATTTCTGCATCATACTCTGTACACAAAAACCCACGTCATAGAATATGTAGCTAGTCTATAAGTCGTCAGGTCACACGGCTACTCTGTGCACTGAGAACCCAAACACAAAACAATAAGAATCTCAAGTGGTCAGCTAGGGTGGCACTTTAAGACCAACTTTGTAACCGTGTAATATATAGCAAAATATATACAGTTTAATCCAGTCCGCATTTAATGTAACTACCACGTGTTAGCCGTCAAAAAACTAACAAAGTCCTCCTGTAGCAAATCAAATACATTTAATTTGGGTCTCGGTTTGCAATCATTAAACACGTGGCATCTGCAAACTGGTAACAGTAGCAAATGATTACTCGTATCATTTACGTATGACAGGAAATACAATGGCCCCAAAACTGAGCCCTGAGGCATCCTTCTTTTTAATCGACTTCAAAAAAAGGAGGAGGTTATCAATTCGTCTGTATTTTTTTTTTATGTTTGTTACCTCATATCTCCCGACTGGGCGGACCGATCTTGATGATTTTTTTTTAAATGAAAGGTGGTGCTCGTCATGAAACCAATTCTGATGAAGGCATCCTTGACAAAACCGGATAAGTCTTAAATTTGCGTAAGCATGTGCGCGACAAATGGACGAATAACTCCTCACATGTCTTTCCTTCCTCTTAAGTCTCGGAAATGTAAAGTTTTTTATTTTTATAAATATAAACAAGACTTAATAGTTTGGCAAAGAAGTTTCACTTTTGACATGTGTACTTTGTACGCACGTATTTTAGATTATGATTTTTATATTAGTTATACAGCGTGTCCAGAAAGGGTAGAGGGTATTTATAAATTCAATTAAAAACAAACCACAATTAAAAAAAAATAAAATTTTCATAAATCGTTCTTCAAAATAGTGTGAAACGACGATTTTTTAATGTTAAGGGCTTGACTTTTGGTTTTGACGCACTGAAACTCTTACTTCTTCAATCTCTTGTTGGGTTCGAACAGAGCGTGGGCGACCTGGATAGTAAATCTTCAAACTCGAACCGGTATTCTCAAACATTCGAATCCATTTTCTGATGGCATCGTCCTTCAGTGCATTCCGTACATTAAATTCTGCACGATATAAACGTTGAGCTGACACTATCGAATCACCATTGCGATAATAAGCTCGTGTGCAAAAAGCACGATGGTTTCCCGGGTACGCTTNCACACACACCACCAATTGCGCCCTTACTCGGACAACGCCGATACAAATACCAGCCACCCTTTCCGGACACCGTATATCTTTTGAATGGAATGTCCGAATTTAATAATTTAAATAGTATTTTACAGGTATTGAAACGATCTTTAATAAATAGGATAAAGATTAATATGAAAGTATGAATAATATGGTTCAATTATTGTCAGCACATATATTAACTTTTGAAATGTAAAAAAGTAGTTATAATGGCATAACTATAGTAGTTGGACATATCGTATCGCGGACTTTTTTGTAGATATTAATACGTTCTATAACATTGTAGAACATTTTTTTTGTTTACAAGCGATGACAGATTTTATGTGACTATTTTTTCACACCTTGGGCTACTTTACTATTATTAATGTGTTTATAACATGCTGGCTTGAAGGTTTCCCGGAGTAGCACGGAGGTTAAAATTACTCGTTTAAAAGGGTGTTGCCAGACCTTCATTGGAAGTTTTTGGACCAATTACACCCAGAAGGTACTGGATTCAATTAGGGTGCAGTACAACAACGCCTTTAGAATGCTGTTTGGCCTGCCAAAATTCTGCTTGGCATCAATCATGTTTGCAGAGGCAATGACATTCACATCGAGGTGACGTTCCAACGCAAACAACATTTTGAGAATGTTAGGTGGAAGGGTGGACTCACTTTAGCACCAGTTCCTCAGGGTGCAGTTTGGGCCGAAGCGGGAAGGTTATAGGTCTAGTGACATAAAATAGTTTTTAGATTTAATATCTTTTTTATTGATGTTTCATATTTTATTACCATAGTTAAAACAATAAAATATACATTTAATGATAAGTGGAAAACAAATTAAAACTAATTTAGTTTTGTGGGCAAACTTTTAGATTTTGGGTCAGATTTTGCCCAATGACCTTTATTTAGTGCATATTTATTAGGGGTCCCTATATTTTTTGGGAAAGTAATATGGCCATTGTAATGGTTTTTAAATCCAGTAGTTTTGTGTGAACATGTTTCATATTCCTCAGTCTGCGCAGTTAAAAATATGTGTAAAGTTACACATAATAGGCAGTTTTTATTCAAGTACCTCATAAATGAAATCTGTATCGAGGAAGGCAAATACCACTTTAAGGACAGTCAATAATTATCGTGTGTGAGCGCAAGTCGTGCTCGTCAATTGATGGTAAACATCGTAATCGTTACATCGTTGATATTTTATTACATTGAATTGAAACAACTTGTGTATTGCGTGTACGGATTTTATTGGATTTGATGGTAAGATTATATATATTAATCTATTTTACGTACTCAATTCTATATTAGCCCTGAATTGCGTAGTTGTCTGGGTGCTTAACCCCCGTGCCTCGTAGAACACGTTAAGATTGCCGTCACATCCCACTAGGAAAGTGAAGGTAGAGACAGTGCATTTGTGTACAAAGAAAAAAAAAATTGACCGTTCGTTGACCCGACCGTCAGCTGTTTTTTTGAAAGTAGTGTATTTTTTACGAAAATTTCGTTTCATTTAGCTTAAATAATGCTAATATAAAGGTAAGTAGCAGCCATTAACGTCCCACTGCTGGGCACAGGCCTCTTCATTCATAGGAGAGAGAATTATTAGAACATAGACCCACAACGATGCTTCACTGCGGGTTGACAGGCATGGTACACATTCTTTTCGTCCCATCATCGAATATATCATAAGTCTGTCTGTCTTCGTTTTCGGAAGCGGTGTCCTAGCACTTTGTATATATTCGTCATTGAAACATTTTAACAAGAATTAAGGCACATTCCTTACGTGGCTTGACCCCAACCGGGATTCGAAGCCAGAACCTAAGTCGTATAGGTCGTATTTATTAGTAAAAAAGTGTTAAATTGCGAAATCCAACACCAACTGTATACTAATATTACGTTCAAACATGTAATGCGATACGACATCCATTTTTATATATTTTAGAATATACACAAGTAAATTAAATGTTTCGTAATTTTTTTTAAGTGCTTAACTGTGTTATCACACCTGATGATAAGTGATGATATAGTTTGTGATAGAAGCGCGGGAACAACCACCAAAAAACCCACCCACTAGTCCAAACGCAGACAAATTAGGAAATGCAATTGCCTAAATTAGTTCTACCGGGGATCGAAATCAGGACCTCGTCTAGCAACATAAGGACTCTCATCACAGTGCTTGTGAGGCCGTCAAAAAGTTGTTCCGTGGTCCAGTTGAGGACCTGGATACGATTCCCAGCAGAGCTAACTTAAGTAATTATATTTAACAGAGTTCAGAAAAAGGAGAAGGTTATCAATTCGTCTGTTTGTTACATCATATCTTCCTGGGTGATCCGATCTTGATCACCTTTTTGTTATATGAAAGGTGGTGTTTTTGGGTCCCATTATTAGTCCAGTTCTCATGATGACATCTATGAGAAAACCGTATGTCTTAAATTTGCATTAAGCATGTGCGCGACAAATGTACGAATAACTTAAGATCACGCCAACAAGTTGACGTAACAAGTGATTGTTGTAGTTAAATATGATGATCAACGGAACATAATATGTTGTCGTCGTCGATTCAACCGATGGGCGTCCAGTGCTGGACAAAGGTCTCTCTTAATAAATTTCACTGGGCCGATCTTGCGCCGCTTGTATCCAGTGACTGCTGGCGACCCGCCTGATGTCATCGGTCCACCTGGTGGGGGGTTTGCCTACGCTGCTTTTTCCGGTGCGAGGCCACCAATCTAGCAGCTTCGAGCCCCAACGGCCATCGTTTCTGCTAATTATGTCCTCTGCCCTTTGCCACCAGCTTTGCAATTCGGTAGGATACGTCTGTGATTTTCGTTCTCCTACGGATCTCTTCATTTGTTTTTTGAAAAGATTTCTACCTTACGCCAAGTTTAACCTCTAACGCGTATACATAAGTACACACATGTTTTTTTTAGATTAGATAATTTACATATTATCAATTTTTCACTGATTCTAATAAACGTCTGAAGATGGTACTCAAGAACGGCTTAAAATCTAAAGTTACGGGGGTTCCTTCGCGCCCTGATCCGAACAGAGCCCACGACAAACTCAGTCGGGTATTTTTTTGTTACCATCATTACAATATCATATTAGGTTACTATATTTTAATTAAAATTAGAGCAATTCGTTCACTCCCACACGTTTCTATCGTTTAGGTAATCTTGCAACTTATAATACGGTTTTTATATCAACTTTCTTTTAATAAAGACTTTGAATTTATTAATTGACATCTTTAGAACGTCTTGTGGAAGTTTTTTATAGAAACGTATACAGTTACCCTTAAATGAGTTGTTAATCTTATGCAGCCTACTACAATTTACAACAAGTTTGTTTTGGTTTCGTAAGTTATATGATGTACATTCACTCTTTTTATTAAAAGAGTCAATGTTTTTATGTACATACAACAAGTTTTCTAATATATATACGCAGTGAACTGTCATTATGTTAACTGCCTTGAATTTGTTTCTTAGCGACTCTCTTGGACCCATATTGTAAATCGCACGAACGGCCCTTTTCTGCAGCACAAATATTGCATCTATATCAGCAGCATTACCCCAAAGTAGAATACTGTATGACATAATGCTGTAAAAATGTCAGGCGACGAATTCTTTTAATGGCGTAAGCCGCAGAGCTGAGCTTGTTCGATAGACCACTTATTTGGAGACCCCATTGTAATTTATTATCTAACGTTAAACCTAAAAAAACGGTACTGCCTACAAGGTCTAGTTCCTCATTATTAAGTTTAACAATGGTTTGCGTTTGATTCACATTAGGCAGAGAAAACTTAACACATTTTGTTTTCTTTCCGTTGAGCAATAAATAATTAGCTTCAAATTGTACTACTTTATTGAGCGAGTATTTTTACGACATCATAATTTGTTTGTAGTCGATTAATCTTAAACAAAAGCGAAGTATCATCAGCAAACAGAACAATCTCATGATCATCCTTGTCAAAGTAAGGAAGGTCATTGATGTAAATGAGGAACAGAAATGGTCCCAATATGGAACCCTGTGGGACTCCCAGTTATAAAATGTATCCCCCGATTTTGTTATCATACTACCAGTCTGGTAGTATCAACATCAGACGACGAATTCTTTTAACGCTGTAAGCCGCAGAGCTGAGCCTATTCGATAGACCACTTATATGGGGCCCCCACTGTAATTTTAAAAGCGTTACGTGGCTGAGCGTGACGGCTCAGTTATACCAATCTCAGTTGTCAATCTTGTTTTTTAAAGTGAGCAAGTTATAGAATAATGGATTATGTTTCTCTGTTAATAATTTATTATAGCTTAGATAACACAGTCAATAAAATATAATCTATTTATTTACTGATCATATGATAAGGATATGCGGAATTCTGTTAGAGTTATTACAACACTGTATACAGAATAATGATTATCATTCATCACGATATTATCAAAACTATTCATTCGATTGATTTGAAATTTAGTATACATGTTCTTTGTGCGATGTAGAAGATCACTATTAACGGATTTTTCAGGTATTCCCACAGGATCAGGATATATAGGCGATAAACGATCACTCTTTGACTCATAACGAGATCTTCAAAACTATACACTCAATTGATTTAAAATTAAGAAAAGATTTTCCTTTTTAAATGTAAACAATCAATAATAACGGATTCCTGATTGGTTATAGCAAGCTTTTTGTATATCTATTGAGGAAAAATATACAAAAATGCATTGTTATGTTATTAGGTAGTATTTTCGATGAAAGCTCCCAATACTTCCAACAATTGTCGCTATATTTCAAACAATTTACCCAAAAGCTTAACAAATTATATACCGAGATCTTTTTCAATCATCACTTTATTCATTGGTTTAAACCGCATGAAAATCTGTTTAGTAGTTTTTGGGTTTTATCTCGATGAATCAAAGGCGCGACGCGATGCAAATTTGAAACTTATTGCAATTGTATCTGAATATAACAGGAAATATATTGTATTAATCAATGTTAAAAGGTTTTAAGCAAATGTATGTTAATAAATACAGAGCGTGTTAATCATTAGCTACGAACCTGTGTGAATTCTGTTATAAATATTTAATATCCGGCAAAAGGTTATAGATAATTGTTTAAGTAATTAATGGTTCCATTCCAATCAAAGAACTTGAGTTTTCTATAATATTTATACTTTACTAACTGTTCCCTGTGAAGTCACCCTCGTTATTCCCAATCCCGTGACAACATGGAGAGACTCATTCTAAGTTAAAGGTAAGTAGCAGCCTATTAAAGTCTCACTTCTAGGCTCAGATCTCTTCAGTCATCAGAGAGAAGGTTTTAGAACAAAGACCTCCATACTATCAGGCTGCTCCACTACGGGTTATTGGGTTACTCTACTGCGGGTTATTGCGTTACTCCACAGTGGGTTGGCTAGCTGCTCCAATTGTGGGTTGTCAGGCTGTTCTATTGCGGGTTATTATGCTGCACTACTGTGGGTTGGCAGACTGCTCCATTGTCTGTTGGCTGGCTGGTCCATTGCGGATTGTAAGGCTACGTCATTGTGGGTTATCAGTCTGCTCGACTGTGGGTTGGTAGGATGTTTTAGTGTGGGTTTGCAGGCCTTTTTATTGAGGGATGGTTCGCTTCTGCACTACAGGTTATTGGGTTGCTTCACTGTAGGTTAGCCAGCTGCTCCAACTGTGGATTATTTATAATCTAGGCTTTTGTCCACAAGACACGTCAGCCCCATCATAACTTCGCCTTAATATAAATCACAGAGAACCCGCTAATAGTTGTCAGACTGTTCTAATGCGGGTTAGCAGGCTGCTCCAATGTGGGTTGGTAGGCTGCTCCACTGTAGATTGACAGGCTGCTCGACTTTGGGAAGGGGGTCCATTTTAAGTGATTCAGTATGATTCTGTTAACAAGAAATCCACCCTCAGTTAAAAAATCTTTAGCAATAATCTTCATATTTAACAACGAGGCTATCACGGTATATAATTAAAGTGTTAGTATGTTATTTAATATTTTTTCAGATCAATAATGGTACAACAAACAGTTCAAATTGGTTTAGAGAACGTCATCAGGGATGTGGTAAGTTTAACTTCATCTCAGTACACTATTACTCCTTACATAATACAATAATATGTATCTTATATATATTAATTAGAGATTGTTTTCAGATTTACCCTTTTATAAATGTAAATTGTACAGAAAAAGCTTATTATAAAATTGTTTAAACAATAAAAATGTTTGGATTTGTATCCAGAATCAGAGGTTCGACGTTAACGACAGACTAAAGACGATTCAAATGAGCATATTAAACATTTTAGAATAAAAAACAGTTTGATTATTTATAGAATTTGAAGAATAAAGTATAATCTATATATACAATACATAAAAGTTATCTGTCACAGTAAAAAAAAATGAAATGAATGATCAAACGACGTGATTTAGTTGCTTTTGTTCCGAATTAGAACATTTTCTTTTATTGCTGACAAGTCAGAACACAATCTCTTTGCTTGGCGGTACTTTCCTATAGGTTTAATTATGATTTATAATCAAAAATCTTTATTATTGAAACCATACATACATACTCATTCCCTTTGGGGAAGGCAGAGACCACGTCCTTCCACTTGCCACGATCCTTGCATATCTCCTTCATTTCTTTCATTCTCATTAAACCTTTCATACAAGTTCGTCTGTTTAGAGTACCTTTGACCTGGCCCTTCTTTAAAATGTCCTGGATTTGTTCCAGGAACGTTCGCCTTAGTCTTCCCCTTCCAACTTTCCTACTCACTCTCGACTCATAAATCCTTTTTGTCAGTCTCCTTTCGTTCATTCTCTCTACATGCCCAAACCATCTAAGTATACCTTTCTCAATTTTAGTCACTAAATCTACTTTTATACCACAACGTTCTCTTATCACACTATTTCTTACTTTGTCACTCATTTTCAATCCATTCATGCTTCTCAACGCTCTTATCTCTATCGCAGTTATTTTACTATTTTTCTTCTTCTGCCATACCCAACTTTCACCACCACACATAAGTCTTGGCACCAACATTCTTCCGTGCACAGCCAGCCTGACCTTTTGAAACACCCTCTGGCTGTTCACGTCTTCTTTTATGCCACAACGTTCTCTTATCACATTATTTATTGCTTTATCACTCAGTTTCACTCATACTTCTCAACGGTCTCATTTAAACCAAGAGATCGTTAAATATGAGTCCTGCTACCAACTAAGTTACAAAAGCATCACATAGATAATACCGTACTGAAGTCCCATATTTAAATGCACTCAAACGAAGTAACTTTACGTAGTTACCTGCAGGCTTCCTGAAACTGTTCCTGGTTGTTCTAACTGTTGTTAATTGCATTTAGAAGTTGCGATACAGTTAAGTGAAATAGACGTTGATTAAACGTTAACTTACTGTTTCCTATTTAAAATAATTTGAGAAGTAAACGTCGTTGAAGCATTGTTGTCTTGCTAAAATAGTATACAATGTAACACTACTATACCTCTAAAAAATTTTGAAGAAAACGTCATTAAAATCGCATCTATAGGGAGGCAATTAAAATACAAATGATAACAAAATCGGGGGATACATTTTGGTGTTGTAGCTGCATATCTATCACCTCCATTCGAAATTTCATTACACCACTGGATAGCTAAAGGATCAAAGTATTTATTACACTAAATAAGGACTGTAACACATCGCGTACGGCGAAGGAGGAAGGCTACATACCGAGATTCCCAGTAATTATTTGTTTAGTTGATTTATTTGAAACAGTCATAAACAAAATATGTAAACAAGGAGGAATTTCTATGATTATGAAATACATAAATAGTAATATTTTAAATAGAAACTATTACTCGTTACGAGCCGTATTTATGTTTAACAAACGGCTCGTTTCAAAATTCCCTAAGGCCTCCGTTTGTCGCACTTTCACGACAAAACTACTGATACGATTTAAATGAAATTTGGCAGTCTAGAGCATGCTTTCTAACGTTCACATATAGACATTCACTGTGAACGTGTTTCGCCATATTCCCACGCCATATTCCCTCTTTTTTTCCTGTTTTCCACACACTAACTCTAATGTACGGCTGATGATGGTATTACAGAACGACTTACCATCTAAAGTTGCGATGTTTCCTTCGCGCCCTGATCTGAGAAGAGCCCACAACTAACTCAGTTGCGTATTTTAAACTTTTATTTTACCATCATCATTACAATTCTTTTACTCCCACGCGTTTCCATTGTCTAAGTAATCTTACAAATTTTAGTGTGATTTTCAATCAATTTTCTTTTAACAAATACTTCTTGGTATTTATTATAGAAACGTATACAGTTACCCTTAAATGAGTTGTTAATTTTATGAAGCCTACTAGAATTTATAACAAGTATTTGGTTTTTTTCCGTTTAAGTAATAAATTGTTAGCTTCAAACCATTGTAATACTTTACTGGGAGAGTCGTTTACGTCGTCATAACTTATTTTTCGTCTATTATTCTTAAACAATAGCGAAATCATCAGTGAATAAAATAATCTCATGCTCATCCTTAACGAAGTAAGGAAAGTCATTAATGTAAACGAGGAACAGAAATGGTCCTAATATGGAACCCTGTGAGACTCCTAGTTTTGTCACATATCGCAGAAAGCTTACTATTAGTAATCTTTCTGCGGTATTAACCTTTTGCTGTTCTTTTAGCGACATAAACTTGGACTAATAACGGGTTTTCCGCTATTCCAACGTAACGGATTACATCTTCAAAATCGCGGGGCTTCCCCCTGCGCGTGCGATGTGTTACAGTCCTTACCTACCGTAATAAATTCTTTGACCCTTTAGTTATCCAGTAGTGTAATTGATTTTTGCTTGGTGACAGATATGCAGTTACAATACCAAATTCTATCCACCGATTTTGTTATCATTCGTTTTTTTAAAATTGCTTCCCTATAGATGCAATTTTAAAGAGGCATTCACGCCAAAATTAGTTACATAAAGAAATTAGTTATGTTAAAGTTACACTGTATACCGTTATAGCAAAACGAGTTATTGTATAACGATTTATTTCAATTCATAACCCTTACGTATTCAATCAATTATTACCAATCAATTATACATACATAGCATCACGCCTCATTCCCATAGGGGTAGGCAGAGACAACATCCTTCCACTTGCCACGATCCTTGCATATCTCCTTCGCTTCTTTCATTCTCATTAAACCTTTCATACAAGTTCGTCGGTTTAGAGTACTCTTGACCTGGCCGTTATTTAAAATGTCCTGGATTTGGTCCAGGAACGTTCGCCTTGGTCTTCCCCTTCCAACTTTCGCATTCACTCTTGACTCATAAATCCTTTTTGTCAGTCTCCTTTCATTCATTCTCTCTACATGCCCAAACCATCTAAGCATACCTTTCTCAATTTTAGTCACTACGTCTTCTTTTATACCACAACGTTCTCTTATCACACTATTTCTCACTCTGTCACTCAGTTTTAATCCACTCATGCTTCTCAACGCTCTCATCTCTACCGCATTTATTTTACTTTTGTGATTCTTCTGCCATACCCAACTTTCACTACCATACATGAGTGTTGGCACCAACACTCCGGCATCCACAGCCAGTCTAGCCCTTTGAGACACCATCTGACTATTCATAAAGACGTGCAGAGCACTATTTACCATATTCCCTGCATTGACTCTCCTTTCAATATCACTTTCACATGTTCCATCTTTTGTAAATTTAGATCCCAAGTATACAAATTCTTTCACCTCTTCCACTTGTTCCCCATCTATCAAAATATTGCCATTCATCATAGATTCATCTCTTTCAAAAAGCACAACTTTCGTTTTGTTTACATTCACTTTTATTTCTTTCCCTTTAATATTTACCATCTCCTGTAGCTCATGAGCGGATGACGCAAGTATTACTTGATCATCAGCGATGAGTAAATATTTGATGAGTAATTCACTCATTTTTAATCCATACATACTTTCTGTAATAGTGAAGAATCTGAGAATAGTATTGTTTGACTAATTATACAAGTGTCCCTTAATTGGATAGGAGATAATCTCTGCATGAGATTGGCCTTCCTGGACGGAAGTAAAGAGATTTATTACCATTAAATGCTCTGAGAAATACTGACATATACTGGCATTTACGTTATGATTGTAAATAACTTTAACCACGTAAACCGCAGAACTAAACCTGTTCAATAGATAATTTATGCGAGGTACCCATTAAACTTTATTCATTATCATAAAAACTGTTATATTGAGTCAATCTTAAAAGATAGACATATGCTATCGTGGACTTTCTTTTACAACTGTTAAAGAAGAACAATTCCTTTTTACATTATTGTTGCCTAATCTTAACCTTTTACACAGAATATGGAACTAAAACTCTTCCCGTTTATTGCAACATTTTCCATTTATGTTACGTTCCTATTATATTTTAATTATGATGGTAAAAATAGGATATCTGACTGAATTTGTTGTGGGCTCTTCTCATAATACGACGCGAAGGAGCCCTCGTAATTTTAGATTGCTAGACGTTATTTAATATCATCGTGTTAGCGACCATTATTATTTGTTGGCTTACTATTAAATTACTATATTTGTTTATTAGGCTGAGGTCTTTGTAATTATACCAGTGAAACGTTTACATGTGCTATTTTCGGTTTAAAGTCCAAATTGTCTCAAGTTCACATCATCTGTACAAAGTGGTTGTCAATTGGACTTATTAGTTTTGAGTGGGGAGTTTTAGAAGGGGGTTATAAGAAATGGTAGCACAGGAGAATGAGGGATATTCGCCTGGTATGTATGCTGAGGTGTAAACCCATTCAAGGTGGCATTACAGACAGTAATGCTATATATAGTCCTTGATTATGCTGACACTTGTTTTTTTGATCTCACCGAGGAGCTATTAAATAAGCTTGAGACTTCAAAATTTATCTATAAGATTCATATTTGGTCTTCGCAAATATGATCATATTTCCAACTTCCGCAATAAACTTAAGTGGCTCCCAATTCGCCTTCGCCGGAATACTCATCTTCTTTCTCTTCTCTACTGCGTGCTGTTTGATCCTAAAGCGCCTGTACATCTGAGGGAACGCTTTGAGTTCCTTGACAAGTCTCATAACCGACAATACCGTTCGCAAAAAAACTTACTATTAAAAATTCCTTCTCACTCTTTTTTTTTTTTTTCAAAATCTTTCTCTGTTCAAGCTGCTAGTCTTTTGGATTCACTGTTGATCAATATAAAATATGCTCAGTCCCCTAATTTAGATGTTAAGTTATGTTATGTTAATTTATATATTACTAACACTAGTTTATAAGATTTTAGGTTTAATAACTAACAACTGGACCTTGATGTCTTTAATAAATATTATTATTATTTATTTTAAAAGACTTGACTTGACTGCCTCATTGGTCTAGTGGTTAGCATGTTCGACTACAGACATGAGGTCCTGGGGCCAATTCCAAATCGATATTGAGTTTTCTATTAAGATTTTCTCAATATTTGCCCGAAGTTGGGAAGTTGGCGGTGTGATCCACCCCCGTGCCTCGGAGAGCACGTTAAGCCGTCGGTCCTGCGCCTGATCTCTCTCCGGTCGTGTCGGATTCCCGTCACATCGGACTATGAGAGTGAAGGAATAGAGAGTGCACTTGTGTACTATGCCTGCCAATCCGCAGTGGAGCAGCGTGGTGGGTCTATGCTTTGAAAACCCTCTCTCATATGATGGAGGAGGCCTGTGCCCAGCAGTGGGACGTTAATGGGCTGCTACTTACTTTACTTACTTATTTTAAAAGATGGTAAAAGACTACTTTCTGTCCAAGACTTGACTAATTGATACTGTTTTTATTCATCATTATGAGTGGTGACGCCACTTTCGGCAGTTTTTGGTTTAATCTTGACGGTGCCCCTTAAAAATGTTTCCTTTTCCCAAAGTACCCTACCCTTTCCCTCGTGTGCATATACACTCGTCTACGCTTTCGTCGCGACAAGGTGTGTTTCGCCTAGCGCTGATATCTTCGCAATAAATCCGCTCGTGTCTTCCTCTCAAAGATATACGAACCCCAAGAACTATCGAGAAAGTGAGCCGCTGGCTGTGTAGTGTTGTGATAGTTCTTTCGCCGCCGCAACCACGCCCGTGCACAGCCCTACGTCGAGAAGTAGGAGGAGATCCCGATACTCCAGGTACGTGCACGCGATTCCTTTCTCCTTCATCACTGTCACCCCTTACGCGGCTACTAGCCTTCTTCCTTCTTTCTACTTCTTCCTTATATCTAACCGCTTATACAGTCCATTCCTCTCCATCTCAATTCCCCATGGACGGTGGTTTCCTCTGCGCTGCCGCTCCAATGAGTGTTATTACTATTAGTTGTTAATAGATTAAGTACACCGTTCTCCGTTTCTTTTGTGTGTCTCCTTCTAAGCACTTTTGGTTGCCTAGAAGAGATCGCTATTTCAGCGATAAGGTCGCCAACTGTTTTGTTTTTTTTATGTATTAATGAAGAATCTGAGATTAGTATTGTTTAACCTACAAATTAGTGAGCGACTCTTGCAAAAGCCTATTTGAATACAAGATGTCATAAAGTGAAATCTCTAGAACGTCTTCTAAAAGTTTTTTGTAAAAATGTGTAAGTATCAAGGTATTTGTTCCTATTTACTGATCTCATTTGTCAAAGTTACAACAAATATCCTTTATTTGACAAGTCGTTTACGGTTATTAGTCATGTTGTGACTTTGAAACCGAATTGTGTGATATTTAGTTATCCCATTCGCAAGTAGGTGATAATGAGATCAAGGTACGCTTATTTTTAATGGAATTTTACAAAGGCCATGTTTTTTTTCATTGCTGACAGATTAACGCTTGACTGTGATCTAACATAGTCTAAAGTAGGAGTGCATTAAATCTGTTTACCTCAAAATTCGAACCCTCTCATTAACCCTGATCTAGATAAATTAGGATATACAATTTGCAACATATATTGTTGGATTACATCTATATATTAAGAGAGAGAGAGAGAGAGAGAATACTTTATTGCACACAAGATAAAAAAAAAGACATATGTCTTTACTATTACTAAGATAATTATTACTATAAGTGTAGCGTGCAAAGGCGGTCTTATTGCTGCAAGCAATCTCTTCCAGACAAGAGTGCCAGAAAATTAAATATAATATATGTCGGAGAATAAGAGAGAGAAGCATAAAGCATGGGCATAGGGTTCTACGCTGACATCATCGTTAGTGGCATTCAATTTCCATAATGTGGGCGTTGGTGGGTCATGTTGGTGCAATCAAACACTTTATTAATTAACTCAGATTATAATGTTCCCGATATCAATTTACACAAACTAAATAATAGTAGGAGGACGCGACAGTTTCAACAGTCGAACGCTCTGGCGGATAGTCACTCGAGAACTATTGCACTCCGACATATATCAAAATAAAATTTAGTTTATATAAGATATTTGTTTATGAAATATCTACATGTATGTAAAAAGAATCTGTAAATACATATTGAAAATATACACACAAAAGATATAACATAAAAATATACACTATTAAGTGAAGTAAAATATATAAACGTGTTATTCACAGATATTGAGCAAAAATTCAATACATGTATTTACAAAAAATAAGCGGACGGACGAATATGAAATTTTTCACACTTATAGTTTATATAGAGAAGGAATACACAATGATAATTTTCTTTTAAAATTATGCACAAAAAATACATTGAATCAATAAAAAACACATTTATACACACACATACAGAGTATACATGCGTATCTGTCAATCGATGACAGTTATGTCAAATGCCATAAGGTTACATTAAAAAAGTTTATATTGTCAAAAGCTAAGGAGAGGTTACGTTTGCTGGCGAAAGCACGGGATCGGAATACGTCCGCACTCCCTCCTACGATGTGCCTTACAAGCCTCCTCCCGACAAAACTCCTCCACTCGATATGTCACCTGTCTTCCCTCGCTTTCGGGCAACAGGCTTCGTACCTGTTGCCACAAGCTAACCCTAAGGGGGTAGACGTCGATCATGGGCCGCCCGTCTTAGCCCCGGCCTCCTCCTGTGTTGGTCACTGTTAATTTATCAAAAATCACTTTGTTAACTGCTTTCTATTATACGAACCTTCTCCTAATTAAGCATAAAACAAATTAATTTAGCAAACGATGAAAGAGTTATTACAAAAAACATCATTTACTGAGAAGTTTTGTATCATTAATTAAATCATCAATATATCAAATCAAATCGAAACTATTCTTTATTCAAGTAAGTTCAAAAAGCACTTCTGAATCGTCAGTAGTCTGTCCGTTGGTAAGAAATCTACCACCGGTTCTGAAAGTTGAACCCGCTGAGAAGAAACCGGCAAGATACTCAACGGTTACTCTTTTAAAGACAGTTTTGTATGTTACAATGTGTAATATATTACATTTCTGGGCAACTGGAATCAAGTCCAAACATTAATCCATAACTTAAATAATCTTCAACATTATAATATGCCTTTTGTAAAAGAATTGATTGCGGTATATTATTTAAAATGCGTATGCTCAACCCGACAGATGATTTCTGAAACTTCTTCACTCTAAACTGTGGGAATACAAGTTCGTTTTTATTTCTAGTATTAAAATTGTTTATGTAACTTTTTTTTCTATATAAGTGAATATTATCACGGATATATATGATATTATTTAATATATATTGCGACGGTACTGTGAAAATTGATATTTTACCTAGGGGTAGGCAGAGACCACGTCCTTCCAATTGCCAAGATCCTTGCATTACTCCTTCGCTTCTTCCATTCTCAATAAACCTTTATACTAGAGTCGGTTTAGAGTACTCTTGACTTAGCCCTTATTTGCCTTGGTTTTCCACTTCCAACTTTCGCATTCACTCTTGACTCATAAATCCTTTTTGTCAGTCTCCTCTCATTCAATCTCTCTATGTGCCCAAACCATCTAAGCATACCTTTCTCAATTTTAGTCACTACGTCTTCTTTTATACCACAACGTTCTCTTATCACACTATTTCTTACTTTGTCACTCAGTTTCAATCCACTCATACTTCTCAACGCTCTTATCTCTACCGCATTTATTTTACTTATGTGATGCTTCTGCCTTACCCAACTTTCACTACCATACATAAGTGTTGGTACCAACACTCCAGCATACACAACCAGCCTGGCCCTTTGAGACACCATCTGGCTATTCATATTCATTCTCCTTTCAATATCACTTTCAAATGTTCCATCTTTTGTAAATTCGATATCACTNATGTTCCATCTTTTGTAAATTTAGATCCCAAGTATACAAATTCTTTCACCTCTTCCACTTGTTCCCCCATCTATCAAAATATTGCCATTCATCATAGCTTCATCAAAAAGCATAACTTTCGTGTTGTTTATATTTTTCCCATGGTTGATTTCAATTGATTAAAATTGGTTCTGCAGTTTAAGAGGAATTTAGTTACATAAAAACATTCAGAAGATATACATAAGCGAGCTTACAACTATTCCTATAACGGTCTCAATTGAAATTTTACTTCAGTATAACGATTTAAAAAGGTATTTCCCTATATTTGTCCACAAAATCGGGAACTACCCGGGTTAAACCATTAGTTTGATGTCAAATAAGAGACTATACTATATAAAAAAATTTCTCAGAATATCAACAACGTACCGAATGGACCCATTGAAGATGAGAGAAAGGGGAATGTCACATACGGTATTGACGACGTACCATCGTGGTACCTCTGCATATTTATGGCATTACAGGTAAGATATCTATATTTTAGATGTCTCAAAAGAAATTTTATATTTAGCTTTCTGCGCGAACGCAACGTATTTGAGGGGCGCAGGGGTTATGTCAATCGGTGGCCTGGCCTGGAATTCAGTCGTTATGGAACTGCACCGCTACAAAATTCAATTGGTGCAACAATTGAAGACCCAAGATGCTTAATTTCGTAAATCTGGTTATTGAGCGATTTTCAACGTTTGCCAACATTTTATTTACGGATGTAGCTTACTTTCATCATAATGGCCACATAAATAAGCTGATGTATATAAAAATCAAAAGCTGTTCGTTAGTTTCGCTAAAACTCGAAAACGGCTGGACGGATTTCGTTAATTTTGCTTTTAAATTATTCGTGGGGCCAACTAGGGGCCCGCTGGCCGCAGGTTGACAACCCCTGCGCTAGTACACTTACTTCATTAAGTGAATTTATTCGGGGTCGTTGCTTAATAGATCAGGGATAGCTAACTAGCGGTCTGCAGGTCGCAGGTTGCCGACCGCTGGCTTTATGTCCGCTTACATCAGAGTGGATTTATTTTGTGTTATTGTTTATAAGATCAGGGGTAGCCAACCAGGGGCCCGCGGGCCGCATGTTGACTGGCCCCCCCTGGGAGCCCCCTGGACTACACTACACTTACTTTAAAAAGTAGATTTATTCATGGTCGCTGTTTTAATAGATAAAAAATATATATTTGCATTTAAAAAACGCTGCACGTCATCGTGACGCTCATCACGCGATTCATCCCTTTTATCCTCATACGCCTAAAGAAGTTTCACCTCTACAACTACATTTCTACTTAAGATTTAATTAAAACCCTTAAAAAATATATGCATATAAATTTTCAATCAGAAGACGATGCAAAAATGGTAACTTGCAGACGACTGTCACACTGAACATATAGATCGTTGTAGCGAAACATTTTAAGTCGTAAATCATCAAAGTACAATTAAAGAAGCCTTTATAGCAAAATGCCGTATAGAGAGCGGCCGTATAGTGAGGTATGAATGTATTTCTATGCTATTGTTTTTGCAGCATTATTTGACCATGATTGGTGCAATAGTGGCCATTCCATTTATACTTTGCCCAGCACTTTGCATGGAAGATACAGATCCTGACCGCTCCAATATCATCTCCACTATGATATTTGTCACAGGTAATTACTCATAAGTAACGTTGCTAAATTTAATTATTAAATTTGGTTGTAAATTTTGTGATTGAGCTCTAAAATGGTCAATTGCGACCCAAAATATGCCATTAATTGTATGTTTAATAGAAAGTGATATTGAAAAAAGAGTGAATGCAGGGAATGTGGTATGAATAGCCAGAGGGTGTCTCAAAAGGACAGACTGGCTGTGAATGGAGGAGTGCTGGTGCCAACACTTGTGTATGGTAGTGAAAGTTGGGTATGGCAGAAAAAGCACAAAAGTAAAATAACTGCGATAGAGATGAGAGCGTTGAGAAGCATGAGTGGATTGAAAATGAGTGACAAAGTAAGAAATAGTGTGATAAGAGAACGTTGTCGTATAAAAGAAGATGTAGTGACTAAAACTGAGAAAGGTATGCTTAGATGGTTTGGGTAAGTAGAGAGAATGAATGAAAGGAGACTGATTAAAGGGATTTATGGGTCAAGAATGAATGGGAAAGTTGGAAGACCAAGGCGAACTTTCCTGGAGCTACTCCAGGACATATTAAATAAAGGCCAGGTCAAGAGTACTCTAAACCGATGGAATTGTATAAAAGGTTTAATAAGAATGAAAGAAGCGAAGGAGTCTCTGCTTATCCCTATGGGAATGAGGCGTGTTTATTAATAGGCCCAAATGTTAAAGAATAATTGAGGTCAAGAGCTTAATGATTGAGCCACGAAATTTAACGGTTAACTGAGTAAAAACATCCACTAGAGCTTCGTAAGTGCTGCTTCATTTTGCAAGTACCAGTTTTTCGTGCGAATTTAAGTGTCTATTAGTTTTATCAGTTTAAAATGTAGTGAAATATGAATCTTTACTTTAATTGCAATTTATAGTAATTGTTACTACAGTAAGAGGTAATGTACCACTTAATGGCAGAGTCCTATACCATAAAGCGTTTATTTTATACTATGTGTACCGCAAGAGGGAGAACAAATTTGATTATCAGATATAATTGTAGCGTATCTTTAGCCACTTACGTTGCACACGCAAGGAAAGCTAAAACAAATAAAATCCAGCTTTCACAACATTGTCACAGAAGCTCCGCTTCTAGTGTCTACTGCTATAATTAACAGTCTTTTTCCATAAATGGGCTATCCAAAACTAAAAGAATTTTTTAATTCAAACCAATAGTTAAAAGGATTTTTCTTTCAGGTTTAATCACCTGGCTACAGGCGACTTTTGGGTGCCGTCTTCCAATAGTCCAGGGTGGCACTATCTCTTTCCTAGTCCCTACTTTAGCAATCTTAGGTTTACCAGCTTGGGAGTGTCCAAATCCTGAAGTACTCAAAGAAATGACTGTTGAAGGGAGACGAACGGTATGGACTAGTCGGATGTGCGAACTATCTGGAGCTATAGCTGTATCTGCTTTGTTCCAAATAATTGGAGGTATGCCTTTTTTGGTCTCCTCTTCGTTAGTAGAAGCTTCAGATTTGATTTTCGATATTTGATGACTTTGCTCTTACAAGAATGGGAAGTGGGACTTCTACTAGTTAAAATAGTTACAAATTGTAACTAAAATAATGATTTTTTTGGTTTTCAGGCTATTTTGGCATCATAGGGTCCGTACTGCGGTTTGTAACACCACTAACTATAGCTCCAACAGTGGCTTTAGTAGGACTCACTTTGTTTGACCATGCAGCAGAAGCGGCATCTCAACAATGGGGTATAGCTGCTGGGTAAGTGACCTTTTCTTTACCATTATCTATACTAATGTGTTAATCCTAAAGTGTCCCTCTTTCTATATTGTAGTACCATGTTTTCAAATCTAAAATGCTGGCCCTGTTTTAATGGTATTTCTTTTATAGATAGACCACCAGAAACCTCCACCATGACCTAATACCATTTTAGCAACATCGCATAATTCACCATTTTGTTGATTAAAACTATTCTCCTGAAAATAGTACACACTTCTCTTTCGGTGACATAATTTTAGAATACCAGTTTCAAGAGCTGAGATCAATGCCTGGGTATATTTAGGAAATTATGTGATCTAGTTTGTGAATCACAGCAACATCCTCTGGTGTCGCTGATCGGAGGAAATTTCTCGTTGACAAGTATCGTAGGCACCATGCTTAACACTGAGATAGGAATGCTGTTGCCTCCTTCTGCAAGACTGTCATCTCATTGAAAGAGACAATGCAGTAGATGCTCCTCTCTCAAGATCTAACCTCAAGAGTCACTCTTTTATTGCCTATTGTCAGGGCAAATGAGCAGGGGATTCTTTGACACCCCCACCTCAGTTTGATGAGCCCATGTCATAACCAGAAGTAACCTCGATATCCTTAATTTGAGAACCAGAGGTACGCATACGAAATCCACTCTAGAACCCGGATGTAAATAATGATACAATACAAAAAAGAGCAATATAATAAAGTTGGCTGCCTAATTGGCCGCTCGTTCGGCTGCAGACATGAAGTCCGGGGTTCAAGTCCAGGAAATTGAGTTTTCTATTTAATTTTCTCAATATTTGCTGGAAGTTGGGAATGTGGGGGTGTGCTCCACCCCCGTGCCTAGTTGAGCACGTTAAGCCCTCGGTCCTGCGCCTGATCTATCTCCACGACTGTCGGATTGCCGCCACATCCCACTGTGAGAGTTAAGGAATAGAGAGTGCGCTAATATTGGCGTATACACTTGTATTCTATGTCTACTAACAAGCAGTGGAGTAGTGTGGTGTGTCTTTGATCTAAAACCCTCTCTCCTGTGAGTGAGGAGGCCTGTTCCCAGTAGAGGGACGTTAATAGGCTGCTACTGAAATGAGTACCTACAACTGTAAATGAAATTCAAGGTTGATCCAGGTCATGTAGTGCTTAAAGAAGTGCTTTTTGCTAATGCTTTAAAAGAATAAGTTGGTGAGATTGTAATACAGTATTATGCTACATTCTGCTGAAACTAGGTGAAAAGTGGGCGTAGGTCATAGGTCATCGGTCGAGCTCGCACTATCGATCTCGCCCTGATAATATCCACTAGACATGATATTTAAAATTCAATCTACCCACTTCTAAACGCAGTAAAAATAACCAACGGTGTTTTAGACATTATATTACAGCACTTTTGAATCGTCAAATAATATTTTTTTTTTCTTTTCCACACTCTTAATTGTAATGTACGTCTGATGATGATACTCCAGAACGATTTAAAATCTAAAGTTACGAGGGTTCCTTCGCGCCCTGATCCGAGAAGTGCCCACAACAAACTCAGTCGGGTGTTTTGTTTTTTTTTATTAATTCGGGTCACAAAACTGTCAACAATCCCTAGCATGACAATTACAATTGTCATTAGATGTGTTGTGCGGGATTGTTACCTACTCGAAGTGACCACAGCTTGCGTGAAGTAGGCGTCAACTTAAACTAAAATTTTAAAATTATTCTTAAAAAAAAACAAAAAGACTTTTGACATGCAGTTTGAAAGAGGCCAGAGAAAACGAACAAATTGTATGCGTTTAGCAGAGAGCAAGTACGGTTCACGATTGCCTGTTGGGCTATGTTTGTACGACAAATTGGCAATTGAAATGTCTTTCGATTTTGCAAGCGACTACCAGACCGTGGAATGCAAAATTGTAAACGTTCTAACATCTCTGGAGAATCAACATAACCGTTTAAAATCTTAAAAACCAGGATCATATCTAACATTTTGCGTCTATTCTTTAAGGAATGTAAATTGTATTGTTTTAGACGTGAATCGTATGATTTCAACTCACGGCATCTCCTATTATGGTATGATAAGTGGTAGAGAAAGCGTTTTTGAACACGTTCTAACCTATCACAATGAACGCTNAAGGATTTAAATTGAGTGTCATATCTATTAAGTCTTCTCGGAGTTTGTTAGAAAAAACCTGTAAATCAATTGTTAGGTTATTTATTATCTACACTAATATTATAAAGAGGATAGATTTGTATTTTTGTATGTAACGAATAAACTTAAAAAGTACTGGACCGATTTTAATAATTCTTTTTTCATTAGAAAGCTACATTATCACTGAGTAACATAGGCTATATTTAGTACTAGATTACTATAGAAATCTTTAGAAATTCCTATTAAAACCAACCGAAGGTGTAAAAAAATTAGCCATAAAATGTCTTTCAACGCATACGCTGTGAAGAGTATTAATGGTAAGACAAAAAAATGTTCGAAAATATTGTAGAATATATCAATATCTATAAAAAACTTCGCGAGACCATAAGTCTTACTATTGTAGTTACGTCAATATAACTACTTTTTTACATTTAACAAATTGATAGAAATGCCGATCAAAATCAGGCCGTGTTATCCATACCATTTATAAATTTTTAACCAAATAAATAATTTAATATTCAAGACTGTCTCGATACCTGATGATTACTTTTTGAATTATTGAAATCGGATATTCCATTCAAAAGATATCATGAAAATAAAAATACATGCCGGCGGCGGTCGCCACGCAGCGCATCGAGTAACTACCTCAACGAGAGTGGACGCAAGCGACATTGAATATTTCGAGTTTTTTTAACACATTTTTATGCTTCACTTAAAAAGTTCTTTTCAGAGCTACTTAGTATTAGTATTAGGAATCACACTTTTTCATAATATTTGTCAATTCATGGTCGTTTTAATTATCATGCTTATAACTTCAATATCTATACCTATTTATGTCTAGCCGTGTGAAACCGGGATGGGACGCTAGTTATACATAAAAACAAACATAATCTAAACGCATCAAGCTAAAACTTTAAGCTTTTGTAAAAAGGTAAGTAACACATTTAAATCGATAAGGATTTATACTATATCTCTGTAACTTTATTGCTGTATTGTATGTGACTATTTTTTGAAAAGGTAAAAGATATATATGTCGGAGACTAAGAGAGAACCGAGAAGCATAAAGCACAGGGGCGTAGGGTTCTCCGCCGACATCGTTATTAATTAGATCCATTATTTANCACGCCGATACAAAGATGGCGCTAGCGTTCCACAGACTATTACACACGGACCAGCGATCCACAGACTTGCACTTCGACATATATATTGTGGACTTTTTTGTAGACCTATAGTATATATCTAAAGAATTAGGCAGTGTTTTCGATGGAAACTAAAATTCGACTTAACTTATTCAAAAAATTTCAACAATTATCGTAATAATTTGTACCAACTTTTATAAATTATGTTCATAAAGTTTCTTAATGAATCAATGTCTCTCCTGGTAAAAGCCTTATAAAAATCCGTTTAGTAGTATTAGACTTCATCGTAAACAGACAAACAGACAGAAAACTAAGCAAAGTGATACCTTTCGCGATGTATTTCAACTGGTTTGCCCATAGTCCCGCGGAATTTGAAAAGCTTTACTACCTACGCAAGTAAACTTTTATTAATCTCGCGGTTAAACTGGTTAACTGAATAAAAAAGTTAAATGAAAACCTGCTTAGGTAATAATATAGTAAGTTTAGTTCAAATAAGCTCTTCAAAGTTGCAGAAAATAGTTATAACGATGCCTTCAGGCTTCTTTATTTGCCGACTCGATAGCTCTCGTACTTTTAAAAAGAGCTCGTATATTTTTAATGAGGGTATATTAACCTGTATTTTCTTTACATTGTCAATATTATTGTGTATTTATTTATATTTTCGAGACATTATCAAGGTCACAGTCAAGGTTAACCTTTTCCTGGGGAATAAGCTCACTGGCTACAGCCGAAGCTTTCCATCACTTCAGACCAGATAATATAATTAAAGAATTTACTTCCCAAATTGAAATTGAAATCTTTCCTGTGAACTGAATCTGAGACCTCTACAAAACCATACTCCATCAAAACATGTGTAACCAATACGTCCAAATAAATTGCTGGGGGACTCCCATCGTTATTTTCTCGTTTACTACCCAGAAATGCAACTCCAGTGGAATAGCGTGGCGGGTCAATGCTTTAAAAACCTCTCTCTTATGAGCGAGAAGACCTGTATCCAGAAATGGGACGTTAGGGTAATGTCCTGAAATGAGAACATTTTGTTAGGACCTTAAGTTGCCATTTAGGGTTACCACATGAATGTTCTTATGAAGGTTTTCATGCTACTTAATATGCATAAAGAACGGCGGGCTTAAGTAGGTATAATCCCATTGCTGGTGACGACCAATGGTACCAAAACGTGTTTGCTGGCTTTGGGACTTCTGCGAAAGTTTAGAGTCACACAGGTGGTGATGGATGAGCAGGCCTGGAGAGCGGTTGCCTCCTTCTACGAGCCTGTCATCTCGCTTAATTAATTAATTAATTTATTTATTTATTTATTTTACAAAATCCACAGCCCTCTTAAAACTAACATATAATCTAATTAAATTAACTTAAGGCCAATTACGGATTTTACATTTATTTATTGGACTAAAAGGCGCCAGAGAGATTGCGCGTGGGTGTGAGTCTGTCTATGAATGTGTGTGTGTGTGTGTGTGTGTGTGTGTGTGTGTGTGTGTGTGTGTGTGTGTGTGTGTGTGTGTGTGTGTGTGTGAGTGTGAGTGAGTGTGTGTCTGGAGTCAAATACAAGCTACCTTCTCAATAATTCTAATTCATTAATTTTATTAATTCTTTTTTAAATTCTAGTTTGTTGCCATGGAAGATATCGACGTCAGAGTAAGTTTCGTTATAATTTCTTAGAATGCGGCAAATTATGGAATTATTTGCATAATTTGTTTGACAATGTGAAGTAAAAAAGAGGGGTGTTTGGCGCGTTCTAAGTTTAGGTGTGTGAAACCGGAGAATGTTAGATGTTAATTCGATGCTGTCATATTGACCATGGCAGCATCCATACAGAAACAGCATGTCTAAGAGTGATCTCCTGCTTTCAAGAGACAAAAGATTATGAACGACACAAAGTTGGGAATAATTTGAATACATATCTACTTTATGATGTGAGCGGAAATTAAGATGTTTAAAAAAGACATTGCATTGAGATCTTCCAGAGTCTCTGGAAGATCTCAATGCAATGTCTCTTCTTCTAGGGTATGTGTAGCTTACAAAGTCGTAGTGGAGCGACTACAGCGACTTACAGTGTTATGGGTGTATGCTCTGCACACCTTTCAACTGTGAGCAAGGAGGCCTGTGCCTCCATCCATATCCATCCATAACAGTACGCTAATGGGCGTCTAGTTATGGACGTTTAATCCCAATTATCTAGACATAACCCTATTATTATGCAAAAAGATTTAGCTGAAAAAAATGGACTGGGGGCTTCCTCTTCGACAAGCGTTGTCCATGTGTTACAGTCTAGTTTTAGTCTTTAGCTATCCAGTGGTGTAATCGAATTTTGAATGGAGGTGTTAGATATGTAGTTACAACGCCAAACTGTATCCCCGATTTTATTATCATTCGTTCTCTTGAATGGATGCGATTTGAAAGATATATTCACGTGTAAAAGCCCATGGATTGCTTAAAATTTCACAAATGAAAGGTACGCCGTACTAGATCGATAGTACCTGAGGATACGTTGGACTTTAAATATAACAGATTTCCAGCATCTGGGCTGAGGGGCCGTTGCCATGGCGACCGGGTCGCGCTCAACAAGTTAGCTATTATTGATTCACTTGCAATGGAACTGCATGACGTATGTATTACATATGGAAACCATTGAGATGTAAAATGATATATGACACACGTATTATTGTACAGGAAAATGTGAAGAAAAATCAAAATTGTCAGTACAAAGGTCCTGGGTTTGACCACCGGTAGTGCAAATTCAGGAAATTTCATAATCTAATTAGTCTTGAGTCTGGACTGGTGGGAGACTTCGACCGTTCAACCCTATCAGCAAATACGTATCACCAACGTATGTTCCGGTACGACGCTGTGTAGAAACTATAAAGGTGATTTGGTAAGATCACAGTCAAGCGTTAACGTGCCTAGATACATAGCATCACGCCTCATTCCCATAGGGCTAGGCAGAGACTACGTCCTTCCACTTGCCATGATCCTTGCATATCTCCTTCGCTTTTTTCATTCTCATTAAACTTTTCCTACAGTTTCGTCGGTATAGAGTACTATTGACCTGCCCCTTATTTAAAATGTCCTGGATCTGGTCCAGGAACGTTCGCATTGGTCTTCCCCTTCCAACTTTTGCATTCATTCTTGACTCATAAATCCTGTTTGTCAGTCTCCTTTCATTCATTCTCTCTACGTACCCAAACCATCTAAGCATGCCTTTCTCAATTTTAGTCACTACATCTTCTTTTATACCACAACTTTTTCTTATCACACTATTTCTTACTTTGTCACTCAGTTTCAATCCCCTTATACTTCTCAACGCATCTCTACCGCATTTATTTTACTTTTGTGCTTCTTCTGTCATATCCAACTTTCACTACCATATGTAAGTGCTGGCACCAACACCAATCTGGCCTGAAACACTCTCTGGCTTTTCACAAAGGCGTGCAGAGCACCATTTACCATGTTTCCTGCATACACTCTTCTTTCAATATCACTTTCACATGTTCCATCTTTTGTAAATTTGGACGTGTCTGCTATAAAAAAGTTAAATATTGTGACAAGGTATATATATATGTATACTATTAACTGACTCCACAGACTTTCTTCTTTTTCAACTATGAATATTGAATTTGAATTCAATATTTAATATAATTTAATAATTCTTAGTAAGACTACGTCTCGAGAGGATAATGTATGCTTAAATTCTAGTCAATCTGGTGAAAATTTTTGGAGGTCTTGCAGTATGTGGTCCTTTTGCTCGCTTCAACCGATGGACTTCCACTGCAGGACATAGGTCTCACGTAATGACGTCCACAAGGGCCGATCTTGCGCCACCTGGATCCAGCGGCTACTGGCGACCCTCTGTATGTCACCGGTCCACCTTGTGGGGGGTCTCCCTACACTGCACCGTCTGGTGCGGGGTCGCCACTCCAGCATCTTCGGCCCCCAACGTCCATCGGTCTTTCCACTTCAGGTTCGCGATACGTAGGACTATATCGGTTACTCTGGTTATACTACGGATCTCTTCATTTCTGATTCGATCACGTAAAGAAACTCCGAGCATAGCCTTCTCCATCGCATGCTGAGTGACTCTGAGCTTCCACATGAGGCCCATAGTCAGCGACGATGTCTCAGAACCGTAAGTCATCACTGGCAACACGCACCGTTCGAAGACTTTGGTCTTCAGGCACTACGTTGTCTACAAAGTATCCTATATCTTTCCTTAGGCTCTAGATTATCTGAGTACCAAATTTAATTTAAATCGGTTCAGTAATTTTGTCGTGTAACCGCGACATACCAAGTTACTTTCGCTTTTATAATATTAGCAAGAATATAGGTATTGATGTCAAAATTTTCTTTCAGAACCTTCATTCTGCTAACAGTATTTTCCCAATGCATGAGTGAAGTGAAAATTCCAATACTAGTTTGGAAGCGCGAAACTGGATGCACGTTAATATGGTTTCCTTTATTCAAACTCTTTCCGGTAAGCTGCTTTTATGGTCTGATATATTGCTGATAGGTTAAAGCTTCACTGTGATCGTGCTGTGACCTGATGATAAGTTCTACACAACATCGTACTGGAACACAGATCTCTTTTTTGTTACGTCTTTACTGGTAGGGTGGTAACCACAACCGAAGCCTCCCAGTCATTTCCTAAATCTGCCCTAACGAGGATTGAACCCAGGACTTTTGCTGGCCAACAAAATTAAATTTAAATGACTAAAGCTAAGCAACAGCCTATTAACGTACCACATCTGAGAATAGGAGAACATCACTCATAGACGAGAGGATTTTAAAGCATAGACCCACCACGGTGCTCTTATGCGGGTATGCAGGCTACACCTGCCCCAGAATTGCTCCCTAGTTATGCAAAATTACTGCAAACTGAATTATAATAATGTACACAACAATCATTACAAACTTAATGACAACATTGTAAACTATAATTATTACAAATTGAATTATAATACTGTGTAATATAGTTATTGTGAAATGAATAACAATATGTGTACACTACACTTATTGCAAACTGAATTACAATATTGTACACTGTAATTATTACAAACTGAATTATAATACTGTGTAATATAATTATTGCAAATTGAATAATAATATTTTGCACAACAATTATTGCAAACTGGATTACAATATTTTACACTAATTATTACATACTCAATTATAATACACAACAACTATTCCAAAATTAAAAACAATATTGTACACTATAATTATTACAAACTGAATTATAATACTGCGTAATAGAATTATTGCTAATTGAATAATAATATTTGTATACTACAAATATTGCAAACTTAATTACAATATTGTACGCTGTAATTATTGCAAACAGAATTATATTATTGTATTTTACATTGTCAAATACTTACCTGTTACCTCTTTATTCAGGTATTGCTGACAATAGCCATAATGTGGACGGTGTGTGGTATTTTGACAGCCACAGATGTATTCAAGAGTGGTCATCCTGCTAGAACGGACCTTAAAATCAATATTATAGAAGATGCGCCTTGGTTTCGTGTACCATATCCAGGTTAGTAACACATCTATCTTTACCCAGTATAAAATGAAGTCTCTTCCGCTATCTAATTAAATATAGTCTTCAGCAATAGACAGAATGACTCAAGAGGAAAATTTTTGTATGTAAAATACATACACATTGTAGTACAGAAAATTAGAAAAAATCTAAGATTTGTAATGTGATGTAGAAACAGAGATAAAACCTAAACCTTGCGAGATAGATCAAATTAATGTTCTACGAATTATTATATCCTAAAAAGATGTATAAAAAAATCCGACATGATATTTACTTATATCTAAAGGATAACACACAGTGAACATTTTTATCTTTTACATATAATAAAAAATGTGTGTTATTTATTTTAATATAGCTTTTATACAATACAGTATTATTACTTATGCAATTAAATATATTACATACATACATACATAGCATCACGCCTCATTCCCATAGGGGTAGGTAGAGACAACGTCCTTCCACTTGCCACGATCCTTGCATATCTCCTTCGCTTCTTTCATTCTCATTAAACCTTTCATACAAGTTCGTCGGTTTCGAGTACTCTTGACCTGTGTTATTTAAAATGTCCTGGATTTGGTCTAGGAACGTTCGCCTTGGTCTTCCCCTTCCAACTTTCGCATTCACCTTTCATTCATTCTCTCTACATACCCAAACCATCTAAGCATACCTTTCTCAATTTTAGTCACTACGTCTTCTTTTATACCAAAACGTTCTCTTTTCACACTATTTCTTATTCTGTCACTCAGTTTTAATCTACTCATGCTTCGCAACGCTCTCATCTCTACCGCATTTATTTTACTTTTGTGCTTCTTCTGCCATACCCAACTTTTACTACCATACATAAGTGTTGGCACCAACACTCCAGCATGCACCGCCAGTCTAGCCCTTTGAGACACCATCTGGCTATTTATAAATGCGTGCAGAGCACCATTTACCATATTCCCTGCATTTACTCTCCTTTCAATATCACTTTCACATGTTCCATCTTTTGTAAATTTAGATCCCAAGTGCACAAATTCTTTCACCTCTTCCACTTGTTCCCCATCTATCAAAATATTGCCATTCATCATAGATTCATCTCGTTCAAAAAGCATAACTTTCGTTTTGTTTACATTCACTTTCATTCCTTTCCCTTTCAAAGCTTCATTCATAATATTTAGCATCTCCTGAAGCTCGTTAGCGGATGACGCAAGTATTACTTGATCATCAGCGTAGAGTAAACATTTGATGAGTAATTCATTCATTCTTAACCCATACATACTTTCTTTTAAATCTGTCAAACATTTATCCATGAAAAGGTTGAACAGCCATGGTGACGCAACACATCCCTGTCGAACACCTCTTTCGACAGGAAACCACTCCGTGTACGCTCCGTTTATTCTGACACAGGCACTAGAACCCTCATAGAGAGACTTCAATGCTTGGATCAGACAACCGCTCACCCCATACGTAGATAACGTTGACCACAGCTCATTCCTCACCACTCGATCATAAGCCTTTTCTAAATCTACGAAAGCGCAATAAACTTTTTGGTTATTACATAGACTATATATTTCATGTAGATTAAAACACCTTTTAACAGAATTTCATTAAAATGGATATCTTGGAAGGCAACACACGTTTAAGTGTGTTAACGTTCTATAAGGTTATTAAGTAATGGAAATAATCTTTAATAATAGCCAGATGGTGTCTCAAAGGGCCAGACTGGCTGTGCATGCAGGAGCGTTGGTCCCAACACTTATGTATTATAGTGAAAGTTGGGAATGGCAGAAGAATCACATAAGTAAAATAAATGCGGTAGAGATGAGAGCGTTGAGAAGCATGAGTGGATTAAAACTGAGTGACAGAGTAAGAAATAGTGTGATAAGAGAAGGTTGTGGCATAAAAGAAGGCGTAGTGACTAAAATTGAGAAATGTATGCTTAGATGGCTTGGGCACGTAGAGAGAATGAATGAAAGGAGACTGATAAAAAGGATTTATGACTCAAGAGTGAATGGGAATGTTGGAAGGGGAAGACCAAATCCTGGACATTTTGAATAAGGGCCAGGTCAAGAATACTCTAAACCGACGAACTTGTATGAAAGGTTTAATGTGAATGAAAGAAACGAAGGAGATATGCAAGGATTGTGGCAATGCCCTATAGGAATGAGGCGTGATGCTATGTATGTATGTATGTATAATAGTTTGACCTTTACTGGGAGTTTTTTTTTCACCTTTGTTTTGGGGGTTTTAAGTATACTACAAATGTTTCTATGCAATAAGTGAAGATTTTTATTATAACATACTATAGTCAGTGACTGACTGACTATATAAGTATCTACAATATAACACGAGTCGGCTACTTTTACATAATTCAGTAGTCATTCGTGATGCGAGTACATTGTGCGGTTTCCACAGAGCTCGGACGTATTTTAACATAAGCACTCTCAAGTAAGAGGATTTCCGTTATTACAGGATGTACTTTGAGAAGCTTTTCACCATTTTAAAGGTTTCTTGGTTACTATATCCGTAGCTTATTAATAATGATAAAAAAAAACATATTTCTTACTTAAAAACTTATTCATTTTTAAATGTTTTCCTTTCAAGTCGTTTCAGATACTTCGAGTAGCTTATAGTATACAGTATTCAGTTTGAAATAATTACAACGTACGATATTGTAATTCAGTTTGCAATAACTATAGTAAACAATATTGTAAGTCAGTTTTCAATAATTATAGTGTACAATATTGTATGTAATTCAGTTTGTAATAATTACAACGTACGATATTGTAATTCAGTTTGCAATCACTATAGTATACAATATTGTAAGTCAGTTTGCAATAATTATAGTGTACAATATTGTAATTTAGTTTGAAATAACTGTGAGGTACAAATTTATAATTCAGTTTGCAAGAATTATAGTGTACGATTTTGTAATTCGGTTTGCAATAACTGTAATGCACAATATTAGAATTCAGTTAGCAATAATTATAGTGTACAATATTGTATGTAATTCAGTTTGTAATAATTACAACGTACGATATTGTAATTCAGTTTGCAATCACTATAGTATACAATATTGTAAGTCAGTTTTCAATAATTATAGTGTACAATATTGTAATTTAGTTTGAAATAACTGTGATGTACAAATTTATAATTCAGTTTGCTATAACTATGGTCAAATACTATACGGCGAGACAAACCCCAGTCTATGCATGTTTTCTTGACTCCTCAAAGGCATTTGACTTAGTAAATTATGTCATCTTGTGGCAAAAGTTGAACAGTACAGGTGTTCCTTGTGAAATCACTGGGCTTTCAGGATTTGGTACTTGAACCAAGTCAATGTTGTGAGATGCTCAGTGGCGTACAGTTTGGTGTGTGGGGTGAGGCAAGGCGGCTTAACCTCTCCTAAGCTCTTCAATCTTTACATCCATGCACTGATAGAGAAGCTCAGTAGCATTCGTGTCAGATTTCACATAGACGGAGTGTGTCTAAATAATCTTAATCATGCAGACGACACGGTGCTTCTGAGTGCCTCGGTGTGTGGTTTAACGGAATTGATAGTCATATGTGAAAATTATGGTCACGATCATGGCTTGGTCTATAATGTTAAAAAAAACTCAATGCATGGTTTTTCGGGTCAGGGGAAGGACATTGCCTACCAGGGTACCTCCAATTAAGTTGTACGGGACACCAATAAAAAGATTAGAAGAGTTTAAATACCTAGGGTACGTACGTCACGTCCTTACCTCTGATTTGAAAGACAATGCAGATTTAGAGAGGGAACGGAGGGCGTTGTCTGTTAGGGCGAATATGATCTTTCGCAGGTTTGCTCGTTGTACAGTATCCGTGAAAATCTTGCTATTCAGAGCATACTGCACCACATTCTACACGAGCAGCTTGTGGAATGATTATGCGCAAAAACAGTGCAGCGCCTTACGAGTCCAATACAACAATGCCCTTAGAATGTTGTTGGGATTACTCAGATCTTGTAACGCTTCGGGGATGTTTGCCATGCATAATAGGTATACATCCCTGTTGTGTAGGGTACAGGCTAGCTCCAATGGCATACTAAGGGCATTTGGTAACAGGTTCGAATGCCAGTACCTGAGCCATTGTAACGTGATTCATGGACTGACGAATAGAGCTGGTATAGGTTAGCTTTGGTTTAAATAATTTTTGGTCTTATTTTTCTATTAACATTTAGATTTAAATTTTTGTTTGTAAGTTACTAACACTTTATGACCAATGGTCAAAATAAAGAACAAGCGATATTATATTTATGCAGAACAAGGGATTAAATCTTGGACATCTATAGCCTACCAACATACAGTAGAGTAGTGTGGTGGGTCTATGTTCTAAAATCCTCTGTCTTATGAGTGATGATAGTTACTTAGCTTAGCTTTAGTAGTGTAAATTTGAACGACCACGCTGACAAAGGGGCGTGAGTACTCACTTTGCTTTTTGCCTATTTAGGAAACTGCATTTTGTACGAGTCTGGACTAGTAGGAGGTTATGGCTGGAAAAACTTATATTTATAATATGTAATACAGGTCAATGGGGTGTCCCCACTGTGAGTGTAGCGGGTGTCCTTGGTATGCTGGCTGGTGTTCTGGCCTGTACAGTTGAATCTATCAGCTACTATCCAACTACTGCTAGAATGTGCGGTGAGTCCTTTATACATATATAATATCATTTGACATTGGTTGTCTGACAATATTTATTAATGCAGCGTTTGACTTTTAGATATGATTCCTGATGTTGTAATAATTTTCAGCTATGTTTTTTCTCGATTATTTATTGCCCTCATTCCCATAGGGGTGGGCAGAGACGACGTCCTTCCACTTTGCTTCATTCATTCTTATTAAAACTTTCATACATGTTCGTCGGTTTGAAGTACTCTTGATCTGGCTCTTATTTAAAATATTCTGGATTTGGTTCAGGAACGTTCGCCTTGGTCTTCCCTTTATAACTTTCCTTTTCACTCTTGACCCAGAAATCCTTTTTGTCAATCATATTATTTTTCTATATAACTTTGTATTTACAAATTTACCCTTTTCAAATTATATTTACGTTTTAAAAGTTATCTATTTGGCTTAAATGTCCTTAACAACATATTTTGAATGTATTATTTCGGTGTATGTTATTTATCTGATCGAATTGTCAATCTAAACCATTCTCGAAGCCACTTAAAATTTCAACAAAATTCGGTCCAGGTATTTAGAAAATAAGAAATATATACGAGGTGTAGGAGACAGCTCCCGAAAACGAAGACAGATGATAGCAATAATGACACCTTTGATGATGGGACGGGACAAAATCGATGCTGATTTTTAAAAAATGCATTTTTAACACTTTTCATTAGCATGTTGAAACGATAGTTTCATACAAAAATAGTTAAAAGTGCGTGCGTACAAAGTACACATGTCATAAGTGAAACTTCTTTGACAAACTAATTTTTAAGTCTCGTTTATATTTTAAGTCTCGTTTATATACAAATCTTAAATTAAAAAATGAGGATATATTAGGAATTTAATTGTCATGAAAACTATTAATACAAATAATTTATTGAAATCTTAAATGACGAATTGTAAATAAAAATGAAACGTGTTTTTGGTCAATGTTAGAAATTATGAATTAAATTTTGTTTATGAATTCAAATTTTAGAAAAGAGAATTTATGAAGTACTTTTATTTTATATTTTATGAAAAATAGTATATTAAATTATGAAATTACGAGTGGCACTTCAAAACAACCACCACTGAAACACAAAATTAAAAAGGCTCGGCCCGGGTCAAAGACCTCTCGCCGCCGCGACCGCGGCCGCCTACGAGCGGGCGGGCAGCTAGAGGTCGTTCATTTAGGTGTACTAACATGATGGATCGTAAATAATGCTAATAAAACCTTTAAAAATGTGATATCTTTATAATCATAATCGATTTTTATCCCGTTCCATCATCAAAGATGGCATTGCTACTAAGATGTGCTGGTTTTCAAGAGCGGTCTCCTAATACCTTCTATACATGTGACTGCTATAAATTTTCTATGTTTGACACCAATTTCTACCACAAAATCACTGTAATTTTCTCAGTGCTTTAATGATGTAAACTTAACAAACAAACATACAGATTGACTGACACTCAATAAATATGTTGCGTTACTCGTATATCTTAAGCAATTACATTTTAATGCGATGTGTGATATATTAACAAAATAAGAGAGAATGGCTGTTAAATTAACTTCAAAATAATTTCCACGACTCTTTAGCTGTTAACTTGATTTATAGGGATTTCAATAAAGGGATTCTGATACAGATGCTGGATGATATAATTTATCATCATTCAAAGCCGGAGCGGATACGATAATATGGATTGAATCTCTATAAATTTACCAATTCATCTTGAAATATTTCATTTTGACGTGACGTTTAAGTATCTCAATGCAAATTAATTACTTCCTATGAAGCGTGACAGACCTTAGTGTTAATGACATATTTTATTATAGGACGGAAAAACGATCCTGATGAAAAAGAGAAACATATTTTTAAAACGTCTCATTAGCATTTTTTACGCTCCTTCATGTTAGTACAGTTACCAAGTCCAAACATCTTTTTCGCTTAAATAATCTTCAACATTATTATATGCTTTTTGTAATAGGATGTTTTTAACATATTTCTTAAAACTATGTGGAGGCAAACTCAGAAGTGCTTTTGGTTTCTTCTTCACTCTAAAATATGCCATTAGTTTGTTTTTACTTTACTTACTTTAAGTGTACTGAGACAATTTATGTTTCATTTCATTTTTCTCTTATGGGAGCTCGAGATACTAATTGTTATATGGAAAATATTGATCTTTTTTTTATATATTATAGTTTCAATGTTGCCTTACCCCATAATATCAGTATATTGCCTTACTTTCGTACAGGAAATACAGCTGAACTGAGTTTACTTGCCAGAGTCTAAATATGGGCACCCCACTGAAGCCCACAGTCTAATGGTTATTTCTAAGAAGGCTGTAGATGTAACTTTCTTTAGTGGACTATCATATATTCGGATATTTTTACAGACTTCTTTTGCATTTGGCAAGGCGAATTCAATACATTAATGTAATCTTTGTCTGGTTTAATATTAAGTTATTAACAAAAAGACAACGTGAGACATGTGACAATGTACATCGTTATAATTTTCCACATTTCTGTTTACTTTTAATAGCAATCACGTTTACCTTTCACATGGTATGCTAAATCATTTATATATATCATGAAGAAAAAAGGACCAACTTTTCCTCCTTGTGAGACACCCATTATTACAAGTGATCCTAACGACTCAATTCCATTTACGTACACCCGTTGGACTCTTTTTTGAAGATAAGAGCTCAACAAATTAAGAACTCCATCGCTCATACCATAGTGACTTAGTTTAAGTATAAGAGTGCTATGTTCTACACAATCAAAAGCTTTAGAAAGGTCACAGAATATACCTAATGTATTTTGGGACTTTTCCTTAGCATAAAAATATGTCTCAAATGAGTCAAGCCTGCGTCAGTAGTATTACGACCTTTTCTAAATCCATATTTCTCAGGATAGAGCAGGCTATATGCACTATATGTTGGAGTATAGAAAAGCATAGCGCTGTCAATCAGAGAGTTTACACCATAGTGTAAACTTTCTGACTGCTCAAAATAAAACTCTTTTGCGGCGAGCGCGAAGGATAATAGCAGTTAGAGGAATATGAGTGTAACCGTACAGTATCCTGGACAGCGGCAACTCTTTTGGCGGGCGATCCCCCGAACTCCTCAGCGGCTTACAGTCTGTAATCAAATGGCAATGACCTTACGTTTGTTGCTGCATTGCAATATTTGAAAGGTGAATTATGTGTGAAGCGGTGGTATAAGGGTTTCGGGTTCGATCCCGGGTGTGGCGATATTAAAGTAAATTTAACTTTATAAAGTTCTTTCATTTAAACGGTGTTACCTCATATGATAAACGCGTTTTAGGTTTACACATATTGAGACAAATTTGTTAGTTAACTTCAGATTCACTAAAAATATAACAAAAATATTGAAATATTAACATAAAAGAACCGCCTTCAAAACAAACAAACAGACGCGGGAGCTGCCAAATGGACACGCGGGGAACATCTACCTTAGTTAACGTCGACTCCGAAAATAAGAATACGGAGAACACTATAAAAGAATACGCAATCATTTCTTACTTTTTAGAGCATAATAATGTATATGTAAGTTAGTTTTGTAGGCGGTTCTTTTTTTGTTAAAATTTCTATTTATTACTCATTACTATGCACTGTTTTGGTTTTCAGCGGCACCACCTCCCCCACTCCATGCAATCAATCGGGGTTTGGGTACTGAAGGCCTAGGAACAATGCTCGCAGGACTTTGGGGCTCTGGTAACGGCACTAACACCTTTGGAGAAAACGTGGGTGCTATTGGAGTGACGAAGGTAATTTTATCTACATCTCTACAAGTATATTGATAGAAAAAATGTTTTTTTTTATTTGTTTAGGATTATAAAGTTTATTCTCGCTGATCTCCGAAAGAAATACACTTCTTTTTATGGCGACTCCTTTCTGCTTTTCTGTGCTACAATATATACGTATTATACATGTCGGAGTGCAAGAGTCTGTGGATTGCTGGTCCGTGTGTAATAGTCTGTGGAACGCTAGCGCCATCTGTGTATCGGCGTGGGGGCAGAGTCAATAAGTGGCAGTCCGGCCCGTCTATCGGCGGTTCTCGAGTGGCGGTCGGCCGGAGTTGAATTGAATTATTAGCTATTGAAACTGTCGCGTTCCAGCTATTATTCTTAATGAGTTTGTGTAAATTGATATCGGGAACATTAAGTGATTGAACATTATAATCCGAATTAATTAACAAAGTGTTTGATGGCACCAACATTATATGTTTTTGAAGGCTTAAATTTTTAGTTACTTATAAGTTCCACTCGACTACAGTTCGTTCGCGTTTATAATGCACTGAGTCACCATTGATCGCCGGTCTTGCCCCACTATCTAACCAATCAAATCTTTTCAATTTACAAGGTCAACTTCACAGTGGCCAGTTGAAGGCATAATAACTTCGCATCTATTGGCGAACAATGATGACTCACTGCATTTTTAACGCTAACGAGCTATAGAAGACTAATATAAGAGATGTAGGAATGTTTACTAATATATTATAGATATTAGTCTTAGTGCATTTGGGATTTGATATTTAGGAAACAATTAATTTTCGACACTAATCGTTCTAAAAAAGGTAAGTAGCAGCCCATTAATGTCTCACTGCTGGGCACAGGCCTCCTCACGCATATGAGAGAGGGATTTTAGAGCATAGACCCACCACGCTGTTACACTGCGGATTACCAGGCATAGTACACAAGTGTACTCTCTATTCCTTCATTCTCATAGTCCGACGTAACTGAAGAGAGATCAGGCGCAGGACCGACGGCTTAACGTGCTCTCCGAGGCACGGGAGTGGAACACACCGCCAACTTTGGGCAAATATTGAGAAAATCTTAAGAGAAAACTCAATATTGATTTCAAATTGGCCCGACCCGGGACTCGATCTCAGTGTGGGCCGCAGTATCCTCCTTCTGCGAGACCGTAGTCTCGCTTAAGGAAGCCCATGAGCGAGAAAGGGAGAATGCAGCTGATGCTTCCGCTCACCGCCGAAGGAGGCAGGGTACTAGGCGGCACGTGTTTGCGCGCCTCCTTCCACCTCCTTGAATCCTCAGTTGGACTCATCTGGGATACCAGGGACGAATGCGAAAGTTCATCACCTGGTGCCTCACTTACGGATGAAGAGGGTTCCGCTGGGTTTTAGTGGGTATTGCGAGGTCTCCTCCCTCGCCGAGTCCCACACTCCTGACCTGTAGGTCCGGGTTCGTGCCTAAATGCATTTCCCAGCGAAAAAAAAGGGACTCGAACCCAGGACCTCATGTCTGTAGTCGAACCACTAGACCAATGAGGCAGTCTCGTTCTTTCTAAATTTGTATTAAAATCTGGTATTTCATAAAAAAGGATAAAATAACTTAACATTACTGATTTAAGTTTCCTATTTCTGTCAAAGTTGTTTTAGTTAGCTACGTCTCGTATCCTGTCACAATATTATTACACGTTGATTTATTAGCCAAATAGTGGTCAGTTTGGGGAAAACTGTTCAGAATTATATATTTTCATAGCAATCTTAATAAATTAGTGGTATTTATGTGTTTCAATAAGTACTTTGTTGAAAGGAAACTAAGCTCTATAACACACGGGCCACGAACTTCAATACGATGTATATTTTTATGTATTTATCTTAACTAATATTATAAAGAGGAATCATTTCTTTGTTTGTATGTTTGTAACGTTTTCACACAAAAACTACTGGACAGATTTCAAATTTATTTTCACTATAAGAAAGCTGCATTTTCACGTAGCAACATAGACTATATTACTAAGATAAAATGCATTAATGTAACCCAAGGTGTGAAAAAATTAATCACAAAAAATCTGTTATCGTGTACGCTGCGGAAACTATTGATGATAGAACAAAAAATGTTCTACAGTATTATAGAACGTATTAATATCTACAAAAAAGTCTGAGATACTATTTGTCCAACTCCTGTAGCTATGCCACTATAACTACTTTTTTGCAATTTAAAAGTTTATAAAAGTGCTGACACTTATCAAATCATATTAGTAATACCTCTATGTTAATCTTTATGCTATTAGTGATATTTTTAAAGACCGTTTCAATACCTGTAAAACACTTTTGAAATTATTAAAATCGGACATTCTTTTCAAAAGATATAACTAATTTAAAAATCTCAATCTAAAGAAAATAATGTATCCAAAGTGTCAAATATTTTGAGACAATAAAGTATTATAAATAAATCCTAACATTATAGAAGAAGGATTTGCATTTTGAGTGTTTTTTTTTCTTTTTTTATCTATTTATATTAATCAAGCTAAAAATTACTAGACCAATTTAAAAATTACATAATATTTTTAACGTGAAATTTTCTTCCTTTGCCTCAAATATTTTTGTCCAACTATTGCATTTCGCATTACAGTCAGTCGCAGATTCCTCCATATTTTTTTATATTCTGTCCAGTTTTTCTCTTAATAGCCATGTTGTGAGAAAAATGAAAACTATTTGGTTATGTATAACCACGATACAATTGAAAGGTTTTCAGATAGTATTTTATTGAAAAATTTAACGAGTATTTAATTTTTTAATCACACCACGTGCTTGCTTAAGAGGCGCCTATTTACCCTGACTTTTAAAATACCGGGTTTGGAGGAGTCACGAAACAGGGCAGCTGGTAAGGTATTCCACTTCTTTGCATTGCGTATGAGAAACGATTGGCCAAATAGTTTGGTGCGGAATCGTGGGATCTCCACCATGTACATGACAAACAGTTGCAAGCCATGGGTGCCTCTAAATTGTCCTTGGTTGCTCTGCTGAGCGTCTTTTACTTCACTCTCATTCCGCGGCCCTACAATGCTGCTTTCGATTGATAGAAGAAAAAAGTGCCTACAAAGTACACATGTCAGAAGCGTAACTTCCTTAGCAAACTAATTTTTAAGTCTTGTTTATATTTATACAAATCCAAAACTTTAGATTCCGGAGACTTAGAGGGAAAAAGGTAGATATGTTAGGAACTTAGAGAACTTAATAAGTGTTGAAAATTAATACAAATAATTCATTGAAATCTCAAATTATGAATTGTAAAGAAACATGCCACGTGTGTTTTGTCAATATTAATATTAGAAATTATTGAAAATTAATAAAAATTTACCCTCAGGCGCCTAAAGAAGTTTCACTTCAAAATATTCGCGTTGATGGAAATCAATTTCAATGTAAAACTTTAAAACTTGTGGCTCTTGTGTGTGAACCTTAATCCAGCGTCATAAAAGCAAATGTTACGAAAGCCAATTTAGATTTGGTTGTTATTACGATTTTACTTATTGATTTGCTTTTTCTTACTGTTTTTTTTATTTTATAATGAAGAATTACATAATTGCATCACCATTTATCTATCATGCATCATTATTATTTATCGCATGTCGCATTAAGTGAGTTGTTTCGTAGTAGTTGCATAAAATCGCAGAAGGTTTTTGAAGTAAAACATCTTTACGCACGCTTGGATTGGGCAGTAAGCGGACAGAGGCGTGACGAAAGCGTTAATAAAACTGTGATCGGGCAAGGCGAATTTGGTCTAAAGCGTACTCTTTGATTTTCATTAGAACTTATTTTGTCAAGGTCGGATCCCGTCGAGTGATACAATGGGCGGCAGGACTGATGGTACTCCAAGGTGTGGTGGGCAAACTGGGGGCCGTGTTCATCATCATCCCACAGCCCATCGTTGGGGGACTCTTCTGTGTCATGTTTGGGATGATTTCAGCTTTTGGTAAATGACTTTATGTTCTATAGGCTACCATTTTATCAGAACTATCAGAAATGATCGATTATGTTGTACCATTATTTTTTCTTTCTTGTGTGTAACTACTCGTAAATGACTTTTTAATACAGATATACAAATGGATGGTTTATCTAAAGGAAGACAATGGAATGGCGGTTTATCGTAAATTTAAGAGAACTCTTTTTAAGAAGGTTTCATAAAGTACCTCAAGTGCTTACCACCTCTAAGCCTAATATTATCCAATTTCAGAAACCTATTAGAAGTTACATCAAAATATTTTGGTTTGATTTATTTATTAAATCCACAGCCATTATTAGAAATTATGTATGCAATGTCTTAATATAAGTAAGCCATAAATGCTTTCATATTTAGTCTTAATATAATTACGAGTACTTCAAATTTGAAATCAGAAATATGTGTTACAGGTCATCTAAATAACGTTTTTTTGAGTTAAAGATAACAGTTTAATTGTGATTTTGACAAAAGGTTTGTCCGCACTGCAATACGTGGACTTAAACAGCTCAAGGAACCTGTACATCATCGGCTTCAGCTTGTTCTTCCCGTTGGTGTTGACGCGATGGATGTCAGCGCACAGTGGTATTATACAGACAGGAGTTGAAGCTGTGGACGCTGTCTTACAAGTAACGTTCACATATAACTATAAATTAATACAACAAACCTAACCAAGGTCTGTGTTATTATTCAAAATTTACGAAGCTTAGGAGAACCGCCAGATGCGCGTTTTCTGTGCTTTGTCTAAGGCTTTTGATTGTGTCCATTGTGACACTCTGATCGTGATATTAAGTCGCTATCACTTCCCAATACACAGCATAAGACCCAATGAGTTCCTATTTAAGCAATAGATACAAAAAAGGTCTGTGTTAATAGAAAGCTCACTGCTGGGTCTATGAAGAAACTGGGAGTTCCACAAGGTTCCATATTAGGACCTTTTTTGTTCCTCGTTTCCATTAATGACCTACCTTACTTTGTTAAGAGCGATCATAAGATTGTTTTATTTGCCGATGACTTCGCTACTATTTAAGACTAACAGACGATAAACAAGTTATAACGAAAAAAGCAACTTCAACAAATTGCCTACGATAATCAAGGAACTACGTATAAATTCATAAAAAAAAACACGTTTGTTTCTCTGGTTGATCGAAAAGTGCTATTACTCTGTTGATGACTTCCTTAATTGTCCACTGATTTTAATACTATTAAATCTGACATGTTTTTCCTGCAAAATGACTTGTATTTTTTGACATATTTTTTTTTTGTAACTGTATAGTCTGTCAACAAATTTGCATATATGTATAAGATTGAATATGACCTATGATAGATATATTTTATGCAAATAAAGTAGTACAATGATTTGAAGATAATAATGTATTACTCAACGTGAAAAAACTAATTGTATCAAGTTCGCCTTATTGTTATACAATTGAAAACCGTTCAAATAAAAGACACTTAACTGCGTATACATATTAAAAACTTGTTGTACGTCACGACAACGAATTGAAGTAAAATACTTCATTTATTATTGTTTGCAACATATCGTGCTATGCTATTTCTGTATAATCATGTTTTTGATGTTTCTGGTATCTGACATTCTATTTCTCGTCTATTATCTTTCGTTCTGTAGAAATAACTTTATACTTTTTTAATGTCGATACTGAATTATTATACATTTTACAGGTATTATTATCAACTTCCATTCTTGTTGGAGGGATAATTGGATGTTTATTGGATAATTTGATACCTGGTAAGTTTTTTTAAATAAGAATGTAAATATTTAAACCTAATCATATATCGACCAAACCATCGGCTTTGAGTTTGTTGTTATTATCTTTTCGCTTAGATCTTTCAAAATACTTAACGGATTCTGATGCAGTTTTCAGCAATAGATAGAATGATTCAAAAGCAATGTTCTTATGTATAATACACGCATATTATAGTACAAAGAATACGAACAATTCAATAAGTTGTAATGTGATGTCGTAACAAACATATTTCTGTGCGAGATAGGCCAAATTAATGTGCTACGGAATTATTAAAAGGTCGATAAAATATCCGGAATTGTTTATATTTATCTTTTGAAAATAATCCACAACAAACATTTTTACTTTTAAATATTACAAAAGAATATGTTATTTACCAAGCTATTTTATAATACTTCCTTATAAAACTTCCTCAATAAAAGTGGTACAAGTAACCTCCTTGGAATACACCATAATCGTAACTTTAAAAGTAACTATGCCATTTTCTGGTATCATTAAAACACTTTAAATTCCATACCCCCCATTGTTATGGTGAAAAATGTACCAATTGAAAGCTAAAAGGCTATTAAGAAATGTTTCAAACTCCAATACGCCTATAAAACCAACAAACAATATGGGGACACTTTATATAACTTAAAGTTTATATAACAAACTTCGCGTGAGCAATTATGTATAAATGTTATATTACAGCTATATAATTTTTAAAATGACATTGTTTTTCTGTACACGCTGTGCTAGCAAAGGTTCCGGATTCTAATTTTTCTGAGTTTCGACTGGTGGAAGGCTTCGGCTGTGACTAGTTATCACCTTACCTGCAAAGACGTACCGCTAAGCAATAGATTTGTATTGCGGCATGATGCTGTGTAGAAACCATAAGAAGTAGATTGTCTCCTACCAGATCAGCGCCCTTCCATTTTAGATTATATTATAACTTACCGTCAGGTGTGGTCACAGTCACTAGATAAACTCTGGAATGAAAGTTGGGTATGGCAGAAGAAGTTTAAAAGTAAAATAAATGCGGTAGAAATGAGCGTTGAGAAGTATGAGTGGAATGAAACCGAGTGACAAAGTAAGAAATAGTGTCATAAGAAAACGTTGTGGTAAAAAAGAAGATGTAGTGACTAAAATTGAGAAAGGTATGATTAGATAGTTTGGGCACGTAGAATGAATGACAGGAGACTCACAAAAAGGTCTTATGAGTCAAGAGTGAATGGGAATGTTGAAAGGGGAAGACCAAATCCTGGACATTTTGAACAAGGGCCAGGTCAAGAATACTCTTAACCGACGAACTTTTTATGAAAGGTTTAATGAGAAAGAAAGAAGCGAAGGAGATTCGCAAGGATCGTGGCATGCCAACCCCTATGAGAATGTATATATGAAGAAATTTGAGTAACTCAATATTTTGAAATCTTTTCTCGGTCCTTTGCAATATACTCAATAAATGGTCTTTAATTACTTCGGTAATTTAAAGTTGAATGAAGTGAAGTTCGTCAACGTGCTATAATTTGATCTCCAGGTTCTCTACTCCCTAATATTTGGAGCACTTGACTACAAATATCTATCATTTGTTTACACACAAACCTGTGGACATCCCTCTCACTTGATTTTTACTTGCATTGCAAAACAAACTTTAAAATGTATTGAAACAAATTTAAAATTACTTTCACCAATAAAAATATCATCGATTAACATTGGCTATAGATTCTCTTGAGATCCCATTGAATGTCGATGAACTGTTCCGATTAGTCAGGATCAAGGACCAGTTTGAAAAACTGGCTGCCGAAATCATGAAGAAGCACAAGAAGAAGAAGATAATATTAGGCTCACAAAATATCAAACTGTACCTTTGGTCCAGTGATCCGCTACTGATCATAAGATCATAAGTGCAAGTCCTGGTTTAGGCCTAAACAAAAACTGAGGTTTTTATTGTTGTTGTTCTCGATGTTTGTTTGAAATAAAGTTGGTGTTGAGATTACGATAAGCCTTTGCTTCTGATCGCTCGTCATAATTGATGGAGTCGCCGCTTTAGTCTCCCTATTCATTTAGTTTTGATGTAAACACGTGTCCTGACCAAAATTTGGTTAGGAGTGTTATTAATATCAGTGTAAGCCAAAAACTACATCACTTTCAGGCACCGATGAGGAGCGAGGTTTAGCAGCTTGGGCCAAAGAGATGTCATTGGAAGCGATTGGAGCAAATGAACATGATAATACTTATGACTTTCCAATTGGAATGAGCTTTATAAGACGGTAATGCTATTTTTCATTAAAAAATAAATACGGAATTGTTTATTCAAGTATTTCAAGTTGTTCTCAATTTACAACTGAAAATGGCGTTAAAAAACGACCCAAATAGGGATTTCTTCTAGACAAACTTACAGTTTTTTGGAAGCTATTTTAATTATTAGGGGTGATGGGACTCAGGAAACAATTTCCTAATTTGTTAAAGATAATCTATCTTTTGTTTTAGTTGGAAATGGACACAATATCTACCATTCATGCCAACGTATGAAGCTGGCAAGTTCACCGCCCTATTCCATAGGAAAAAGGAGAGCTGAAGCCATTACAACAAGTTTACAACCATATCTAAATATTTGCATGATAGTAGCAAACTATACGGTTGATACGGATAAGTTTAATAATAGATAAAGGATTCATCAACTGAGAGTTTGCAGCCATGAATAACATCAGCCTGTTGAAGCCAAAACATTTTTCTTAGATTAATCTCTTGTAGGCAGTAAAATACTTTATCAAACTTTCGATTTTTTATTTTTTTCCTACGATTAATACATGGATTTCAAAAAATTAACAGATTTACAGAAAACGCAATCTAATTCCTAAGGAATATTACAAAACAAAAAAGTATCATCGAAAACGTAGCCTAATCTAATAAGGAATTATTTCACTATGCATTCGCATGGTGCAATAATCTTGTTTAATAGATCGGTTCTTAAAATGGTCCATCTGGCTCATTTCTCTTTACGGATGAGGCTTGGAGAGTAAAATAAGACCTCAACCAAAAGCGCACACTTTTGGAGATCATCAAGTTGAGGAAAGTATCCTACTTCGGTCACGTCCTAAAGCACAAAAGGCACAGACTTCCTCATATAATATTGATGGGCGAAGTCGCTTGTAAAAGGAGCGTTGGCTCTTGGAAAAATCATGGTTTCGCAACATCAGAGAATAGACTGGAATTGCGAGTGCAGCCGAACTATGCCACCTCGCAAGAGATAGGTTAAATAGTCTGAGAGAGTCAAGAAGACAAACAATATGTCAACAAACATGTCCGTGATGGTATGTCCTAAAGCAAAAAGCGAAATACCCACTAAAACCAAGGGGAACCCTCTCACTTCCTGGTGGTTTGCCTTATTTTACGAGGCAATTCTTGCACTAAAGAAGGTACTTGAGAGGGAGCTTGAGTTNAGCTCTTGGAAAAATCATGGTTTCGCAACATCAGAGAATAGACTGGAATTACGAGTGCAGCCGAACTATGCCACCTCGCCAGAAGAGAAAGATAATGTCAACAAACATGTCCGTGATGGTATGTCCTAAAGCAAAAAGCGAAATACCCACTAAAACCAAGGGGAACCCTCTCACTTCCTGGTGGTTTGCCTTATTTTACGAGGCAATTCTTGCACTAAAGAAAGTACTTGAGAGGGAGCTTGAGTTGGTGCCTGAAACCCCTGCTCTCGCAGAAAGAAGAGTGGCAGAAAGCGTGACTTTGCGCGCGTCCTCCCACAACCTTGAATCTCGATTCATCCTCATTCAGGATACCATATTGTATGGCGGAAGCGAGCAACTGATGCACCACTTCAGGATGACGAAGGTCCGCTGGGTTTTAGTGGGTATTCGAATCGATGTGAGTGAGGCACCAGAGGATTAATTTGCACATAGGATCCCGGATGATTCCGATTGAAGACCCTTATATAAGGGAACAGGTACACAAAACTACGACTAAGTAAAAAGAAATGTTGTATTTATACAGTATTTAGTAAACTAAAATAAACGCCTTATTTCAGCTTCATTGTATAACAACACTTGTTACGAGAGGCCTCTACGCCCCGAGAAAAACCTGTTCACATCTTGTTACGCCTTTATACCGCAATATCATTATAAAATGTAATTAAACGATATTTTGAACTTTTTATTTCATCTGCCGTAATTATAAAGAAAAATTGATATTGTTTGTGTGTGTCAGATTAATTCAAAAGTACTAAATCTAATCAAAAAATACTAATGGAAAGCTGTTTTCAAATATCATAAGCTTTTTTTCTTGAATTTCCCACTGGGATGAGAAATTTAGTTGTTTTCATAAAATTTGTAGTTTTCTAATTTGTTTTAGTCTAGACTAGCATGCATGCATAGAATAATACCCTTTTTTTCTAGCAACATTCGTTTAATATAGTCATTTATATTTCCAACTATATGATGTTTACAATCGAAAGCTTTACCGAAATCTGCGTAAATGTTTTAGGCTTTCTAAATGGGTAATAGATGGCGAAAATTGCATTTCCTAATTAATCTAATCTAGCGTGAAAAAAATAAAAAAAATAAACCTTTTTCCAGTAAGATTCGTTTACCCTTGTCATTTTGTTATATTTCCATATGATGGTTACAATTGAAAGCTTTACACAAATCACAAAAATTGTTCGCGGGTGTCAAAAACGTTTTAGCTTTCTTCTATATTGGTTTATTGGATGATGGAAGGGTGATAGATGTCTTTAAATAAAGGACATTGCATTTCTAATAATTCTGAGCCTGGAATGGTAAAAGGCTTCGGTCGTGGCTAGTTCCCACCAGCGTAATCGCACTGTCAAGCAAAAAATTGCTTTCCAGTAATATGTTTCGAAACAATTAGAGGTAAATTACCTCTTGCAAAGGATGAATCATCAATTACTATCAGGTTTAGTCACAATAAATAAAAAGTCACAAACAAAGAGTGATGGTAGGATTTTGTTTATTGCTGACAGATTAGCGTTTAACTGTGATTTCATTTCAAGGTAAATGATTTATCGCACTACTGTCATAGACTATATAGTCTATGACAGTAGTGCGATAAACTGTTACAAATCCTTTTTAGTCATTTCTACAGAATATTGCAGAACGCATATGGCTTTTAGTTTTAATAAAAAAAAGTTTAAAGGGCGTGTGTACAAAGTACACATGTCAGAAAGAAACTTCTTTGGCAAAATAATTTTTATGCCTTGTTTATTTATACAAATTTATTTTGTTATTAAAATATTAAAAATGTCGAAAATTAATGCAAATAATTTATTCAAATTTGAAATGATGAATTACGTGTTTTTTGTCAATATTAAAGCTACCTAACCTTCAAATGATTTAGCGTAAAAGACGCTGCACATCTTCGTGATGCTAATCACGCGTTTACTCCGCAAAAATTTTCAAAGTTTCAAAAATATTAAGAATATCGTTTTTTGCTTTCTTTTTTTTAATTTCTTGGAAAACGATAAGAAATTTATCAGTGTCTTTGCGAAATCTGCGATTATAGAAGTATAGTAATTGACAGTAGAACCTTAAATATGTTTAAATTCAATATACTGTCGATTAAATGAATAAAATTACTGAAGCATTCAAAGGTTTCCTACAGATATAATATATTAGGTTATGCAACAAGCCCTAGCTGGAAACCGGGAAACTAGGTACAATATTATCCAGGTCACTCGGCCAATGAACTATTCGCAGTTGCTTCATTGGAGTTTGCAATATAGATATTATTTCCATCAGCAACGTGTCCGGTTGGAGTTAATTCTTCTGTTTATTGTCTATTACAGTTAGTTTAACAGTTTTCATGTGTAGATATTGCTTTACACAATTCTGTCACGATTTACACAAAACAAGCAGCGGAATACAGATGCCTCAAAATGGCCTATTTGTATTTAATTCTGACAAACGTCGTCTCCTTATCAAGCGAGCGCTTTCTATGACGTCTTTATACAAATTTTTAAGGCACTTATAAATTCAAGTAGTTAAATTCATATTTAGTATAATCTATATATCCCTAAATATTATTAAACATTGCTTATTTCTTACCTAATATTATTATTTAAGTCAAATGATTTGTACTTTAAACTTACATGCTTGAATGTTCTCTAAGCTTTCATTAATGTGCTTTTTGATAGCTTACGAATCCGTAGTGGAGTGGGGTAGTGGTTCTGTTCTTTAAAACTCTCTATTCTTTGTATGAGGAGTCCTATGCCCAGTGGGAAATAATAGACTGCTAGTTACCTCACATTATATATAATTTATGAAAAACATAAGTTTTTTATAGATTTACCATTATTGATTTAGTGATTTTATGGTTTTACTGGTTCAATGGGTGGGTACTCGCTTCGCGAGCAGAGATCCTGAATTCAATTCGAAACAGAAAATTTAGGTTTCGCGCTGAATAGAAACAGATGGTGCAAAATGACCAGAGAGACAAACACTATAAGAGAGCATTGGAGAAATGACAGAAAGATATTAACACAAGAAATTTCTCGTTTCCCTTAAAATTTCAGGATAAAATGCTTTCTAATTTAGATTTAGAAGTGTTTCAGAATATAAAGATAGAAGACGAGCTTCCCGAGTCTTTGGTTTGCAAGATAAAAAGCTAATCTGTCAGGAATAAAATAAAAGTGTTAATCAACTTTGGGCACGTAGAGAGACTGACAAAAAGGATTTGTGAGTACAGAGTGAAGGGGAAGACCAACGCGAACATTCCTGGACCAAATCCAGGACATTTTAAATAAAGCCCAGGTCAAGAGTACTGTAAACCGACGAACTTGTATGAAAGGTTTAATCAGAATGAAAGAAGCGAAGGAGATGTGCAAGGATCATGGCAAGTGGAAGGACGTGGTCTCTGCTTACATTTCGTAATGCTCTCTCGTATTCACCAGCTTCCTGCCCAAATCAAGCGTGGTTAAAGGAAGTTTTACTTGAGAAAGTATAGCTTATGGCATGGACTATGTGGCGTTGTACATTAATAGGTCATGAAGCACGTTGCAGGGCATTGAACAGTGCACCAGAAATTGAGAGATTGGTGTTTACAGGCGGCGCACGCATACTAACCTGTTGTGCGGCGCGAGGGTGCGAGGGAAGGGCGGGTATCGACCGACACCGGGGCGTAGGGTCTCCGTTACAGCGCTTTCAGAGCTTTATATAAAGCTTTACTAACTTTGGCGCGCTTTTGAAACGTTTTTCGTATAGCAACATTCTTATGGTATAACGTAAAAAAGTATAAAAATTCACGCATAAAATCCTAATTGAAGTGAAACTTCTTACTTCTTTTGGCGCCTTAGGGACAAATGATGAGAGTAAAATTTAACGATGTGCGCCTACATCGTTACAATAAACCGATTTTTATAATTATATACATATATCTTTAATTTAGATGATATTAGGGAATTTTGTCCAAAAGACACGTCAGCCCCATCGCAACTTAGATTTAATATAAATCACTAATAACCCGCTACTATCATAATATAAAATTCTACAGCTATTTCTGACGTTGGACTACTCAGAATGCTCTGCAGTAGGCCAACATCAAAACGTGCCTAGTTCTGATGCTGATGATGTCTTCAAAATGATCGCATAGAATGCAGTTCGGTGTAGCCGCTTTATTCATAAAATAGGAATATTTTTTAAGGTTGAAAGCTACCTTAATGTGGTTTCTACCTAAGGTAGCATGTCCAAACCAGGGTACTCGCGGAGTATCGCTCTGCATGGTCTTATAGCAGATCCCTTTTGTTCTGGATCTTTTATTAAAATACTATGTCTATAGACTGCAAATCAAATATTTAATTTTGGAAGAATCTCAGAATAAAAGGGTCTGATAGCAATTCCTATAATACCTTAATTATTTTAATATATTACTCATTAGATATATCGTTATCTACGTATGGAGTGAACGGTTATCCGATTCAGGCATTTAAGTCTCTCTATGAGGGTTCTAGTCTTGTGTCAGAATAAACGGGGCGTCTACGGAGTGGTTTCCAGTCAAAAGAGGTGTTCGACAGGGATGTGTTGCGTCACCATGGCTGTTCAACCCGTTCAAGGATAACTGTTTGACAGATATAAAAAAAAGTATGTACTCGTATGTGTTAAGAATGAATGAATACTTGCGTCATCCGCTAATGAGCTACAGGAGATGGTAAATTTTATGAATAAAGCTTTGAAAGGGAGAGGAATGAAACTGAATGTTAAAAAGTTATGCTTTTTGAAAGAGATAAATCTATGATGAATGGAAATATTTTGATAAATGAGGAACAAGTGAAAGAGGTAAAAGAATTTCTATACTTGGGATCTAAATTTATAAAAGATGAAAAATGTGAAAGTGATATTGAAAGGAGAATTAATGCAGGGAATATGGTAAATGGCGCCCTACGTGCCTTTATGAATAGCCAGATAGTGTCTCAAAGAGCTAGACTGGCTGTGCATGCAGGAGTGTTGGTGGCAACACTTATGTATGGTAGTGAAAGTTGGGTATGGCAGAAGAATCACAAAAGTAAAATAAATGCGGTAGAGATGAGAGCGTATGAGTGGAGTAAAACGGAGTGACAGAGTAAGAAATGGTTTGATAAGAGAACGTTGTGGTATAAAAGAAGATGTAGTGACTAAAATTAAGAAAGGTTTGTTTAGATGGTTTACGCATGAATGAAAGGAGACTGATAAAAAGGATTTATGAGTCAAAAGTGAATGCAAAAGTTGAAAGTGGAAGACCAAGGCGAACGTTTCTGGACCAAATCCAGGACATTTTAATTAAGGGCCAAGTCAAGAGTACTCTAAACTTACGAAGTTGTATGAAAGGTTTAATGAGAATGAAAGAAGCGAAGGAGATTTGCAAGGTTCGTGGCAAGTGGAAGGACGTGGTCTCTGCCTACTCCGAAGGGAATGAGGCGTGACACTATGTATGTATATTGTGACATTGAAAATATCAACGTGATATTGTTATCAAAATTATAACTTTCAGACTCAACTATACAAAACAACTTAACTTAATAACTTTAATAAAATGCCTTGCATTGAGTGAATGATGTTTGTTTTTGATTTGACAAGCGACAAAAACTATGGCGTGGATTTATGGTTAAAATTTCGAAGATACTTACTGTTGCTTATATACTATTTTGCATTTTTGTCTACAAACCGAAAGATAAGTTTATTGGAAAGATTTTTATCTTGTTACGACAAAGAAGTATAACTTCTAACGCGTGTACAAAAGTACACACTTGTTTATATAGTAAAATTTCAATGTAACAAATTAAATGTTGTGACGAATATTTTGTAAATCCCTTTAGTTTTGTTATATTGAAAAGGAATAGTATGTAGAAATTATGATATCCAGAAAATGTATCTACTGGTGCGTTGGTTGGTGTTGTGGTGACAATTCCACGTTATAGTAAACTGTAGCCAGTCTGTAACTTATAACTACTCTGTAAACACAATCGTGACTTTGCGTTAACAAAAAAAAACTCTTAGCTTGGTGTTGAGTAGAACATGATGTGCAAATAAGTTATTAAACGTAGCCTCGTTTTGAAGTGAAACTTCTTTAGGTGGATGGAGGTAAAATTTTAACGGATTAGCCTCACGATGATGTTCAGCGTTTTTAAGTTTTAGGTAGTTTTAATATTTACAAATAACATGTGAAATTTTAATTAATACAAATAATTTACGACGAGTTATAAAAAAAATTAAATTTTTGTGTTGGATTTCAAATTTAAAGAATTTATGGAATATTTTCATTTTATATTTCATGACAAACAGCATATAAAATGATTAAATGACGAGTGGCAAATTAAAATGCCACATACGTAACCTGCAAACGAATTAGCATTAAAAACGCTGAACATCTTTGTGACGCTAATAACGCGATTCATCCCTAAATTTTCCCTCATCCACCTAATGAAGTTTCACTTCAAAAATTTTCTCCAATATTATAAAAGGTATTAATATTCACAAAATAACTCCGCGATACCACATGTCCAACTACAACTACTATAACTTATTAATTATATTATGTAATGAAGGTAAGGTAAGTAGCAGCTCATTAACGTCCCACAGCTGGGCACAGGCCTCCCCGCTCCACTGCTCCACTCCACTGTATACGAACGATATAACACTAGGCGTTTGCGCCGAAACAAATATAGTTTTTTTTTTATTAATTAGTCTATGATAATATCAGGTAAGTAAGTAATGTAAGTAGCAGCCCATTAACGTCCCACTGCTGGGCACATGCCTCCTCCCTCATATGAGAGAGGGTTTTAGGGAATAGACCCACCACGCTGCTCCACTGCGGATTGGCAGGCGTAGCACACAAGTGCACTCTCTATTCCTTCACTCTCATAGTCCGATGTGACGGGATTCCGACACGATCAGAGAGAGATCAGGCGGAGGACCGACGGCTAAACGTGCTCCGAAAACTTCCCAACTTCAGTCAAATGGCCCGACCCGGGATAGGACCTCATGTCGGTAGTTGAAAATGCTAACCACTAGACCAATGAGGCAGAATGTAAGTGTGTATCAAATAATCTGAAAGGAAGTCACTAAAAACTGAGTGAAATAAAACTTTTATGTTAATAAAGTAAGTCTATGGTCGGACTTTCCATTGCAAACCGCGGGATATTGTCGGTGAAAAAATAAAATGCTTGAATACAATATTAATTGAATGTAGCGCTTTTTTATTGATGTAAGCGCTTGATAGGTTGTTCGCTCTGGCAGCACTGGGGCGAGGCAGAGGCAGTCCCGGCTGCGACCCGATAGCGATTGCACGCATTCGCAAGTGCCCGGTAGTGTACGCAAGGTCCCGCAAGTGTCCGCACGTGCTCGCACTGTGTCCCATCGCGCCTCGCCCAGCAATGCTGCCAGCACGCTGGCCGCATTAAACACACGTCGCCAGGTGAATAGCCGTGTTTATTTACACTATTATCAAACAAAACACGTTAAAAATATCCCGAATGAACCATCCAAACTCACATGTACACCTTCAAACTCACCTACTTTAAAATAAGCAGTACAATTAACTTTATCGTCAATAATACACACAAAATTAAAGCTAAAATGTTCTATATTTTTCAAAGAAAGCAAGGAATAAAGGAGAGAATATCTTTTTTGATATTAAGTGTATTTGTTCGTGAAACAATGACAATACATGCTTGAGAAATTAAAGCATTATCGTCATTGCAATAAGTGTATCATCATTAAACAATGACAATATATTATTAGAAAATTAAAACGTCGCCCTTACAATAAGTGTATCTTAAGTAATCAATAACAATATATTCTTGAGAAATTAAAACGTGGTCATTACAATTAATGTATCATCAGTAATCAATGACAATCTATTCTTGAGAAATTAAAGCATTATGGTCATTACAATAAGTCTATCACCAGTAATCAACGGCAATATATTCTTAAGAAATTAAAACTTTGTCATTACAATAAGTGTATCTTCAGAAAACAATGAAAATATATTCTTGAGGAATAAAACCGGTGTGGTCATTACAATAAGTGTATCATCAGAAAACAATGACAATATATTATTAGGAAATTAAAACGTGGGCAATACAATAATTGTATCATTAGTAAACAATGACAATATATTATTAGGAAATTAAAACGTGGTCATTATAATAAGTGTATCACCAGTAATCAATGACGATATATTCTTGAGGAATTAAACCGGTGTGGTAATTACAATAAGTGTATTACCAGTAATCAATGACAATATATTCTTGAAAAATTTAAGCATTGTGGTCATTACAATAAGTCTCCCACCAGTAATCAATAACAATATATTCTTGAGAAATTAGAAATTGGTCATTACAATAAGTGTAACATCAATGACAATATATTCTTGGTAATTAAGACAGGGTCATAATAGTAAACAATGAGCTTCATCGTGAAATTAAAATGTTGTGATTATAGTAATAAGTGTATCAGCAACAATGACAAAATATTCTTGAGAAATTAAAGCATTGTGATTTCAATACCTGTACCGACGGTACCATTACAAAAGTGATTAAAAGCCCTTTGATATCCCCACTCCCTAGAATTATTTTATTAGAATTTAGATTCCTCACTTGACTCTCCAGCTAATATGCTAATTTATTTTAGCTTATGGTCTGTTAAAGTGTAATATTGTCTTAAAATTCTTTGACTTGGGTTTCTAATTGCTTTACTCAAACAAGAAAACCCAGTGATATATTGTAATATAATTATTTCAAGGTACTTTATTAACCAAATTACAAGCTTATAGTCAATGGCTGATGACAGTTTATTTTTAATCTGTAAGGTGTATGTGTAAAAGAAGCTAATGTTATTTTAAGTTTAAAAACCTTGTTTTTACCAATTAAAACAGCTTCAATTCAATTGTTTTCTCCATATCGTTACGCCGTTTTCGTAATTTTAAATTTAAACCCGCTTGATGCCAATTTCAAGAACAAAGGATGCGTAATCCGGCTTGTTACCTTTATTTTGTAAACATTTGTCAATCATCCAAAATCCGCTTGCGTTTTGCGTTTATAATGACAGTTGCTATTTGTAAAAGGGTTTCTCTTCGGCGTATGTAATTGGAATTGAGATTTTAAGATAACTTTATAATTGTCTGGTGTTTTGGCCTTTTCCTGTGCCACACTGGCGCAATTTACTTCGCCAGTATCACGTAGAAGTAGAAGACGCCCGTACAATGTCTTTTTTCGTTGTTATAATGTTCTTCTTTAATTTATGGCTTTCATGAGTGACAAGCCCAATTATTTCGCCAAAGACGCATAGACATATAAAATGATAAACTTAAAAAGAGTCAGAATTATCATTTGTTTATATAATTACTAATATGATAAAAGACTGCCTCATTGGTCTAGTGGTTAGCATGTTCGACTACAGACATGAGGTCCTGGGTTCGAGTCCCGGGTCGGGCCAATTCAAAAACCAATATTGAGTTTTCTATTAAGATTTTCTCAATATTTGCCCGAAGTTGGGAAGTTGGCGGTGTGATCCACCCCCGTGCCTCGGAGAGCACGTTAAGCCGTCGGTCCTGCGCCTGATCTCTCTCCGGTCGTGTCGAATTCTCGTCACATCGGACTATGAGAGTGAAGGAATAGAGAGTGCACTTGTGTACTATGCCTGCCAATCCGCAGTGGAGCAGCGTGGTAGGTCTATGCTCTAACCCTCGCTCCTAGGAGTGAGGAGGCCTGTACCGAGCAGTGGGACGTTAATGGGCTGCTACTACATGATAAAAAAAAATATATGTTGGTACAAAAATAACAGAGAATTTAAGAAAAGGGGAAACTACAACTTATTAACTCTAATAATGCTACACAGAAACTTACAGAAAGAATTAAATACTGTTATAATGTTTCCGATTGATGTGATGATTGACTTTTGACAGTCGTCATAGAGTAATGACATCATTTATGAACACAGACTAGATACATAATATAGATAATATATATAGAATGCCGACAGATTAACTATTTATACGAGTAACACTCGTTGGTGTAATGATCAGCACGTGCGGCTACAGACATGAGGACCTGGATTCGATTGGATTCAGTAATAGATAGTGGGTTTTCTGTTAAAGTTTCCTTAGTATTTGCCCTGTGTCGTGTGGCTGACGTTATGCTCCAACCCTGTGCCTCGGAGAACACTTTAAATCGTTGGTCCTGCACTTGGTCGTATTGGATTGCCGTTAAATCTCACTATGAGAGCGAAGGAATAGTGAGTGCACTTGTGTACTATGCCTTTCAACTCGTAGTGGAGCAGCTTGTTAGGTTTATGATCTAAAAACCCTCTTTCTTATGAGAGAGGAGGTATGTCCTCGCCATCGGGACGCTGATGTACTGCTACTTACCTTTTACAACACTGTTAAAAGTCATGATGGTCTAGTGGTGTTACCGTTAAGCCACAGCAGGCATTATTAAGTTTGTCTTTATATAAAAATGAAATCTACATTTTTATTGGCCTTTTCAATCCATGATTATACTTTTCGTAGAAGGAAAACACTGTGTGGATATCAAGGGAGCAATCCACTGTCCAAGGGCATGGTGTATCTAATACTGAGTCTGGAATGGTAGAAGATTTCGGTCGTGGCTAGTTACCACTATAACAGAAAAGATGTACTGCCAAGCAAAGAGACTTTTTCTTCTAAAACTATATCATTATTTACCAGGTGTGATCACAGTTTTACCGATTTAAGAAGTGCTTTCAGCTGTTTTATTCTAATTGTTTATGTGAGTCATTTTCTTGGGATGATCCGTAGATACAATTGAATTCTAGGTTTTCGTGTTTGAATAACATATAAACAAATAACAGAGATTTCATAGTATAGGAATTTGTGAGTAGCTTTCCTTACTTAATATTATAAATGCGAAAGTAACTACTGAACTGATTTATATGAAATTTGGTATACAGATAGTCTAGATCCTAAAGAAGGACATAGGATACTTTGTAGACAACGTAGATGCTTACTAAGATCGTGTTTCGCCATGTTACTACGGGAGCTTATATCCAAGCTATAAACGTCTACCTATAGCTACATCTCTAAAAATATTCAACAGATTCACTTGAAATTCAGCATATAATATACTCTCGTGACGTAGTCTTTTACTAAGAACGTATATCCTAATATTTCCACCAGATCCGGATAATAGCGAAACTTACTGAGAGTTATCCCCTTTTACCCTTTGATTTGACATTCGTTATACATCTTCCTTTCGCGACGTAAACTTCCACTAATAACGAGATAAAGGAATCGACAACTACGCGTGGAACACCTCGGAGAACAGCTAGTATGTTATACAAGTAGATTAAATTGTGAAATATGTAATGTTTCGTAAGCTTTGCGCAGTGACGCATGGAAGCGACATAGACGTCAGCCTTATATCCTTTTATTATGTCTAGGACCTTGGAGGACATGATTAAACGCGTAATATGATATTTATTCTGTTATAAAAGAAATAAGGCCTAGGTTTTAACATAATTTCATAAACAAGAATGCCGTATTTTTAATTTACCTCAAACCAATGAGAGACTTTATGCAAACATTACATATTTGTGTAAAAAAGACTGTAATAGACTGTAATATTTAAATCAAGTAGTCATTTATTAGTTAATCTACAGACGAAGTAACGGGCCCCAGCTATTATTAAAGGTTTTTAACGTAGTATTGTGTTACATCGTCAATAAAACGTGTCGAATTGCCAAAGGAAAGTTCGAGCAAAATCTTTCTATTTACCTTGAAGGACAAATAGCTTTGAACGTTGAATACGTATTTTTTTCTTAAAAAATCTATTTCACGCTGGGGAATAAGGCCTCGTGAAGATGTAAGATTTTCTTATTTATCCCGGAGACCTTTCGCTTTTCATTCAATATTTAAAAGAAATATACGTGAAAGCTTATGCCAGTGAAAGTCCCATCAGAATAGGTAGGAAACTGGCATTAAACATCCTTATCTCAGAAAATACTTATTCCAATTGAACAATTATGTTCGTATTAGTTAGTTTATTAATCGAGGAAGGTTATCGTCTATATAACATTATATTACGACTAAAAAGAGCGGAATAACAATATAAAATGTTGCAAAAACAGGAAAATGTGTTGCGTTGCATTTTCTGTGTACATGATTAATATTACGCAATACTTATGTATGTAGGAATTGTTCCTCTTAAAAAGTTCTATATAAAAGTCTTTTATAGTATATTTCTATCTTTTAAGGTTAGCTTGCTATAACCTTTTATTTATGGTAATCAAATTTTCGGTCTTTCTTGTGACAAAGTTGCGTGGGTCATCTGGTTTATAATTTATAACAAAGTCCTCGTGTTCGTAGCAGGTTTTATGTGCTACGACGTAGTTCGTAGCGGGTATCTACGACACGTAGCTACGCCGTAGATTTATTGAACGCCTACGCGAATGTTTATAACGAGACCTTTTCACTGATCAAATATATGAAGCAGTTTGTCTTACTTTTTTAAGCTTTTAAGGCTATTCAGTAACGATATATTTATCGTTATGGCCATTGAGTAGTTATTTACTTCTTAAAGTGCCTCTTCGTTTTTCTTTCGTAGATTTAGAAAATGCCTATGATCGAGTGGTGAGGAATGAGCTGTGGTCAACGTTATCTACGTATGGGGTGAGCGGTTGTCTGATCCAAGCATTGAAGTCTCTCTATGAGGGTTCTAGTGCTTTTGTCAGAATAAACGGGACGACAGGGATGTTTTGCGTCACCATGCATAAATGTTTGACAGATTTAAAAGAAAGTATGTATGTGTTAAGAATGAACGAATTATTCATCAAATGTTTGCTCTACGCTGATGATCAAGTAATACTTGCGTCATCCACTAATGAGCTACAGGAGATGCTAAATATTATAAATGAAGCTTTGAAAGGGAAAGGAATGAAAGTTATTGTAAACAAAATGAAAGTTATGCTTTTTGAACGAGATGAATCTATGATGAATGGCAATATTTTGATACATGGGGAACAAGGGGAAGAGGTGAAAGAATTTGCATACTTGGGATCTAAATTTATAAAAGATGGAACATGTGAAAGTGATATTCAAAGGAGAGTGAATGCAGCGAATATGGTAAATGGTGCTCTGCACGCCTTTATGAATAGCCAGATGGTGTCTCAAATCGCTAGACTGGCTGTGCTTGCTGGAGTGTTTGTGCCAACACTTATGTATGGTAGTGAAAGTTGGGTATGGCAGAAGAATCACAAAAGTAAAATAAATGCGGTAGAGATGAGAGCGTTGAGAACCATGAGTGGATTAAAACTGAGTGACAGAGTAAGAAATGGTGTGATAAGAGAACGTTGTGGTATCAAAGAAGATGTTGTGATTAAAATTGAGAAAGGGATGCTTAGATGGTTTGGGCATGTAGAGAGAATGAACGAAAGGATCTATGAGTCAAGAGTGAATGCGAAAGTTGGAAGGGGAAGACCGAGGCGAACGTTCCTGGACCAAATCCAGGACATTTTAAATAACGGCCAGGTCAAGAGTACTCTAAACCGACGAACTTGTATGAAAGGTTTAATGAAAATAAAAGAAGCAAAGGAGATATGCAAGGATCGTGGCAAGTGGAAGGACGTTGTCTCTGCCTACCCCTATGGGAATGAGGCGTGATGCTATATATGTGTCGTTTTTCTTGAAGGTTGCCTGTAACTTTTTGAGTTTATTACTATCTTTCGCAAGACGGAACAGCTCAGCTGCCGACTTTATTCCTGTCCATTCATGTGGGATCCGCAGCCAAGACTTCTTTCTTTCGTCCAGCACGCCTTTTGCCCTCAACCTTGCCCATCACAATAAGTTGGAGTAACCCTTACCTATCGTGAGATACTTAACTTTCCGCTTCTTGACGGTATGCATAAGTTTCCGGGTCATAGCGACCCGCTGGAGTACGGTTTAGTTGCGAATTTTTTTGCGTAACACTAGACCTCAAACACCTCGAGGCGTCTTATGGTATCCACTTTCAGGTTCCATGCCTCGCATCCTTATGTAACAACTGTCCAGATGTAGCATGGTAGGATTCTAACTCTGAGCAGTTCTATACGGGTTTTTATTTCCTAATCGGATTACCATGCTTTATTCACCCATGTCCCGAGGTATTTGTGTTGTCTCAGTCACTAGAGATTCTTGTCGCCTATTTTTACAAGTGGATCTAATTCTTGTTTCCGGGATACAACGAATTTCATTTTACTTGTATCAATGTTCAGTCTCGCTTTCGGACTGCTTTCATTAACTATATCTAACATTGCTTGAAGGTCGCTTTCCGAATCTGCAATAAGGACAGTATCGTCAGTGAAGCGTAAGTTGTTGACTATTTTTCCGTTTATCTTTACACCGGCTTCAAGGTTTTTAAGGGCTTCTGCCATAAACGTAATAGTTATTTCCATAATAGTTATTTACTGAAGCATATGAATTTTAGGTTTATTTTTTTAAAAATGAGTGTGTCCCACAAGGTTCAACTCTTGGCCCTTTATTGTTCCTTATTTATATGGATTAGCAATGCCCCGCGGCTACATTTCTTAGTCTTTTAATTACTTCCTTTCAGATTATTAGATACACACATTCATAATCTAATCAATATACCGATTTAACTTTACAACTAATATGTAATACAGTTCGGTCCAGTAATTTAAAAGTTTAGAAATTGTTAAAAAAAACAAACAAATATTCAAAATTAGATTCGTTATATCTTTTGAATGGAAAACGTTCTTTAATAAAATATCTTTTAATAGGGTAAGGATACATTCAGTGGCATGAATGATATGGTTTGATTATTTTGGGCACTTTTATTATCTTTTAAAAGGCAAAAAAGTTTTATCGCTTTTTTGAAGATATTAATATGGTCTGTAATATTATAAAATATTTTTTTGTTCTATCATCAATAGTTTACACACGCGATAACAGATTTAATATGACTAATATTTTCACACGTTGGGTTAGGTTAGTTTAATGCATTTTTCTTAGAGATCCCTATTTTTTTGAGAAAGTAATATAGTCTATGTCGCTTAGGGAAAATGCAGCTTTCTTATGTTGAAAAAATTTCTGAAATCCGTCTAGTAGTTTTTGTGTAAAACTTGACAATACATAGAAAAATAGAATTAAAGTAAATTATGACGATATAAATAGTACCATTTGTCACATTGGTTTTCAATTAATATTTTAATATAAAACTCGTCAAAGGCTAAGTGTGTTGCATTCGCTTTGCCAAATGCAAAAGGAGTCTGTTAAATATTCAAATAGATAACACACTAAAGAAAGTTAAGTCTACAGTAATCTCAAAAATAACTTTAGACTCTGGGCTTCAGTTGGGTGCCTATATTTAGAGTCTAGCAAGCAAATTCAGTTCAGCTGCATTTGATGTTAGGAAAGTAAGGCAATACACTGATGTTGGAACTGCTAAAATGGTGTATTTCGCTTATTTTCATAGCAATATGCCGTAGCATGCTGTTATGGAGTAAGGCGGTGGAAATTTAAACTGTTTTTATATTACAATAAATAAAAATTTTAACAAAAAAAGAACCGCCTTCAAAACAGACTTACAAATATATTAATGTGTTCTAAAAAGTAAGAAATAATTGCGTATTCTTTTATAGTGTTCTTCGTATTCTTATATTTGGAGTCGGTGTCAGCCGAGGTCCCTACATATATAGCTACGCGGGAACATCTACCTCCATCTACCATATTATTATTTTTTATTTTTAGTGAATCGAAGTAAACGTGTTGCAATGCATCAACAAACGTAAGCTCATTGCTATTTGATTACTGACACTTATATTTTCTGTCATAAACCAAACCCTTACTGTAAGCCGTTGAGGAGATCCATTGATCTTCATACTTAACTACGACTAGCACTTGACCATACCGAAGTTACGGTAGGCAACTCAAATATCTGGATAGCCTATAGAAGATTCTGTCGAGTATCGTTCATTTGCTCCTAAGAATTGAAGAGTTCCGTCACTTTGTCATGGATTCCATCATCAGAACCTAACCAAACTATCACAAAACAACCCTTGAAGTATATCCTTTCCAATAAAAAAAGAATCATCGAAATCGGTTGGCGTGATCTTGAGTTATTCGTCCATTTGTCGCGCACATGCTTAATGCAAATTTAACACTTATCCGGTTTTCTCATGGATGCCATCATCAGAACTGGATTTAAAAAAAATGGGACCCTATGACGAGCACCACCTTTCCACCCATTCGGCAGATATGAGGTAACAAACATAAAAAAATACATACGAATTGATAACCTCCTCCTATTTTTGAAGTCGGCTAAAAAAAGCTTGATATATTATAACAATTGGGATCTCGTGCTTATCTAAGAGATAAATTCAAAGATCATTTATCACAACACCGTCTCAATATATATTGATAACATTTTATACAATACAGCAAAAAGAGCGAAACACACAATTTTAACTAAAGAAATCATAATTATAATAATAATAAGCGGCCAAAATCCTAGATCAAGAGCTCGCTCTGATATACGGTCTTCTTGATGAGAGACTGCCGTATTATAGGTACCAGCCGGTGCCAGTACTCGAACGCGACGGTGTCCGACTCTATTCGGACCGGTCCATTATCACGGACAGGACCATACTGGCCAATAAGCCTGATATCGTGATAATGGACCGGGCACAGTCTCGGGTGTTTTTAGTGGATATCACGATCCCGTATGACGAGAATCTCGTGCGAGCTGAGACAGAGAAAAAACGTAAATATCTGGATCTGGCGCACGAGATTACCGCCATGTGGGGAGTGGGATCCACTGAAACCATCCCAATCGTAATATCTGCGAATGGTCTGATCCCAGTCAGTCTCGCTCACCATCTGAGACGACTGGGGTTCCGTGGTAGTTCGCTCGCAGCAAGGATGCAAAAGGCGGTGTTGCTGGACTCGGCTAGGATAGTCCGGCGGTTTCTCAGCCTGTAGCCCTGACCCCCGGCCGTTTGGTCTCCCTGCCGGGGTGTATCCTCCGCCCGTTATATTTATTTATGTAATTGTTTATGTAGGTATATGTATTATTCCATATTTTTGTATATATGTAATTATTATAAATTTATTTATATATAATAATAAATATATATATTTTCTCGTAAACGGGCGTGAGTGTCAGAGTGTATAATAATAATAATAACTTTATTTATTTGGGCATAAAAAGAATGATACAGAATTAAAATACCCTGGACCCCTAAACTAGGTAACCCCCTGACTTAGGGGTCAGTGTCTTCCCAAGTTTACAATTTAATCTACGCCTAGTCTAGTTATTTAAGGAAAAATTAAAAAATGAAAACTTAATTTAAAACTAAAACATGAGATAGATGGCAGAGATATTAATATTAGTGGTTGTGTGTATGTATGTATGTGTGAGTGTGTGTGTGTGTGCATGTGTGAATGTGTATGTAATTAAATAAAAATAAACTTGTAATCCCATAATTAAGAGTGAAGAGGATTCAGAAATCATTTGTCGGTATGGCTTACAGAAATAATGTTAAAAATATCCTTTTACAAAAGGCATATTATAATGTTAAAGATTATTTAAGCGATAAAAATGTTTCTATTTGATTCCAGTTGCACTATATTCCGTCTGTACATCATAATAGAGACAGAGAAGGAACAAATTTGGTTAGCATAAAAAAGGTTATAGTAAGCCAACCTTAAAAGATAGACAAATGCTGTCCTGGACTATTTTTTAGAACTTTTCAAGGAGAACAATTCTGTCAAATATGATTTTTACGAAAACTTAACCATTTACACAACGCACGCAGCGAACTGCGACTGTCTCATTGGTCTAGTGGTTAGCATGTTCGACTACAGACATGAGGTTCTGGGTTCGAGTCCCGGGTCGGGCCGATTAAAAAATCAATATTTAGTTTTCTGTTAAGATTTTCTCAATATTTGCCCGAAGTTGGGAAGTTGGCGGTGTGATCCACCCCCGTGCCTCGGAGAGCACGTTAAGCCGTCTGTCCTGCGCCTAATCTCTCTCCGGTCGTGTCGGATTCCCGTCACATCGGAATATGAGAGTGAAGGAATAGAGAGCGCACTTGTGTACTTTACCTGCCAATCCGCAGTGGAGCAGCGTGGTGGGTCTATGCTCTAAAAACCCTCTCTCATATGAGGGAGGAGGCCTGTGCCCAGCAGTGGGACGTTAATGGGCTGCTACTTACTTACTTTTTCACGCAGCGAAACCTCTACAACATTTTTCATTGGTGTACCACTCCAGGGTGATATCTAAAGCCTTCCTTGATAAACGAGCTATTTAAAACTGAAAGAATTGTTCAAATCAGTCGAGCAGTTCCAGAGATAAGCGCGTTCAAACAAACAAACTCTTCAGCTTTTTAAAGTAGTTTTTCTAAGTACTCTTCAGTTTTTTAGTCGTAAAGGTTTTTTTTAATAAAAGTCGATAAAAACACGATGAACACCGTATTGAATACAAAAATGTTCACAAACACCTTCATTAATCAATATAAGCTTGTTTCATTCAAAATCCAACATCGGGAGTAATAATGACTTTGTGTATTTGTTTCGCTGATATAACATGAATGATGGACAGTCAAAAGTATTATATATAGAGTTTAATGGATCATTCATCAAACGATATTGTGTCCAAGTTGAAGCAACAGGAAGAACTTAGGATCTCTACAGCAGGCCATTAAATAATAGATTCAACACTAGTTCTTGATCCCAAACGAAATGAATTGGTTGAATTATATCATGGAAGGCTTCGGTCGTTGCTTCCACCTTTTACATGGGAAATGTTTTCAAGCACCTCTAGCGCGAGGCAAGTAAGGTGGGACTCGTCAGAACCCCCAGATTACCCACTAAAACCCAACGACAACCTCATCAGCTGAATTGGGGGTGTCATCTTAGGTTTTTCTCAATTGCGTGGAGTTGAGGGTTGCGGGTCTCGAGGCAATGCCTCCTTACTCAGGCATCTTCCTCAGGCGTCAATTTGATGCCTGGTACTCTATTGATGACCTACGGTTCTGAGACGTGGTCGCTAACTATGGACCTCATGCGGAAGCTCAGATTCACTCAGCGTGCGATGGAGAGGGCTATGCTCGGGGTTTCTCTACGTGATCAAATCAGAAATGAAGAGATCCGTAGTAGAACCAGAGTCACCGACATAGTCCTACGTATAGCGAACCTGAAGTGGCAATGGGCGGGGCACATAGTCCGAAGAACCGATAGACGTTGGGGACTGAAGGTGCTGGAGTGGCGACCCCGCACCGAACGGCGCAGTGTAGGCAGGCCCCCCATAAGGTGGACCGATTATATAAAGAGGGTTACCGGTAGCCGCTGGAGACAGGCGGCGCAAGATCGGGCCTTGTGGACGTCATTACGTGAGACCTATGTCCAGCATTTGACGTTCATCGGTGGAAGCGACGACGACGACGACAACCACTCTATTTTGCTCGTAATCATTCAGGTTGGTTACCGCCGATTACGCTACAGGTTCATCCAGGTCAATTCATTTAGTTGTTCAATTCGGGTATCGCCACGTCAACATCGCCTACGTCAGGAAGCAGTGACAGCAGGAGCATGTGCAGTGGAGCAGCAGCGTGTGTGTGGGGAATTGTCATACTTCTCGCCAAGTTCTGGACGAACACCTCCACGGTAGGCATCCTGATGTTACGATTTCTGACGTACCTTACCGACTTCATTGAGGGTGTCAGAGGCTACCTTGCTCATTTGCTCTGATACTTCCTGATGCAACCGACAAAGGGGGTTTAAGAAGGATGCAAGAGGTGTTCAATAAGACACCTTCTGCCGCACAACCTTCTCCGCCGAAGGGCATCTGCTCTTCAATGCGCCCGTCAACAGCATTCCATCTTATCTTGTTGCCAAGCATTGCGCTAACTAAACATGGCAGTGAGAGAACTTCTCTGGTCAACGACACTAGAAGATATCTGTTCTATCTGATGCAATTACTTTCCGAAACAGCCACGTACGATCTGTTCGCGGCTTTCCCCATCTCTCAAGTCTATATTAGTCTCATTAGAATCTCATTTGTTTTATAGAGAGTTTTGCTTATTATTAAAATTTTTATATTTATACTTATATTGTTAACATTCGCCTTGTTCTTTCCCTTCCAACTTTCCCGTTCATACATCCCGTACATCTTCTTTTATTCCACAACGTTCTCTTATCACACTATTTCTTACTATGTCACTCAGTTTTGATCCGCTCATACTTCTTAATGCTCTAATATCTACTGAAATTATTTTACTTTTATGCTTCTTCTGCCATACCCAACTTTCACTGCCATGCATAAGTGTTGGCACCAATACTCCTCGATGCACTGCCAATCTGGCCCTTTGAGACACCATCTGGCTTTACCAATATTCCGTGCACTCAATCTTCTTTTATTATCGCTTTCACAAGTTTCATCTTTTATAAAACTAGATCCCAAGTATACAAATTCTTTCACCTCTTCCACTTCTTTTCCATCTATTGTAAAACATTGCTTTCTGATACGATGCTTTGTAGAAACCGTAGGAGTTAAATTAGCTCTTACCAGATTAGGACACTTAACATCAGGTGTAAATACAGTTAACCGTTCAGCAATACAAATAGGATAGCTACACCTTGTATAATATACTTGTGTTACCACTTAACGTAAAATGACATTACAGTTCACTGCCTCCGCAGCAGCAAAAAAATCTCTCAATATCAGAAAAGGCCTGAAGCTATACAAGACTTTTTATTTATAAAAGTTCTTATCATTTCTCATCTAAAGTGCCAACGACAGACTTCTTTGTGTTTGAACCCCGTTTAAAGCGCTTTTTCTTTACAAATTAAACCAACACTTTGCTTTTTGCATGGTTTTATTCACAATTGTGGGTACAAGAAGATATAAACGGCGATCTCTTTTAGTTATTCTTTGTTTTAAATATAAAAAGTGCTAGAAAGATGTATTTATATTATAGTAACAGTACGTTGTATGCTAATAAAATGTTTACTGACCCACATGTTAATCTAAACGAGATGTTTGTAAATATTGATATGTATATTATGATAAAGACGTATTTATTAAAGAATTTATTACAATTAAGTGTTTATATAACCTATATTAGGATTATAAAAAAGCTGACCCATTTCGTCTGCCTTACTTAAGACAGGGAAAGCAAATTTGAATACTATAAAAAAGGTTATAGTAAGTTAACCATAAAAGAAAGACAAATACCATCCATGACCATTTTTTAGACCTTTTAAAGAGAAATAATTCCGACATGTACATTTACACAGCGCAAGTAACAGAAGCTTTCAAAAGGAATAAAATACCCTCACTTTTGCAATATTAATTACTAAATACCGTAAAATCTATGATCTAGGTTGATAAGTGGAGAGGTACATCAATAGCATCACTCGATGTCAAGGGCATTAAGACAATGCACACCAGCGAAATGGAGTAGAGAGAAGTAGCCTCCTACGGCAAGACTATTATTTTACAGAAGGCAGAAAAAGGATGCGAATGTTCCTCTTTTCCAGCGCAGGCATTTGGAGGGTAGATGATGGTATTACTGGGCTTTACTGAGTATCCATACCCCTAATAGCAGGGCTGAGTAAAAGCATTGCCCAGTGCAAGGACAGGCGTAGACTTGCGCGTCTCCTGCTACTTTCCCTTCCAAATTTCCCAATCCTCAAGAACACCAGGGTAGATTGCGTCTTCCGATCCTCTAGTGCTCCAGTAAAGGATGAGGAGGGTATGCTAGGTTTTGGTGGGTATTCTTGTCTCTCATTGCAGGGATGAGTAAAGGCATTTCCGAGTGGAAAGAACAAGCATAGACTTCCGCTTCTCCTACCTCTTTACTAAGTTCTAATCTTCCGGAGTACCAGGGTATATTACGACTACCAATCCACTGTTGTTCCACTAAATGATGTGAGGTTATCGCTAGGTTTTAGTGGGTATTCTTGGCTCCCGTAGTAGGGGTCCGTAAAAGTATTTCCCACTGGAAGAGACAGATTTGCCGTTCTCCTGCTACCTTCCTTTCCAAGTTTCCCAGTGGGATTCTGCCAAATTACAAAGGTAGATTGCAATCCTGGGTGCTCCTCTAAAGGATGTGAAGGATATGCTGGATTTCAGTGAGTATTCTAGTTTGCCAGTGAGTTCCACACTCCCGATAGGATATAAAGTTTAATCAGGGTGCATGAAGGTATGATAAAATGGTTGATACGTGAACAAATTCACTTTTTATATACAGGGCCATGAACCTTGTCAGAAGCAGACCTAAAATCCTTGCTAAGGAAACCAGTATTTGTAATATTTCGCTAAAGAGGCCTTCAAAACATTTTCATAGGACTTACGTTCTTGTCATAAGATCTTGTCACGTACAAAATAGCAATTAAAGCTGCCAATAACTCATTTTCCATGACATTAATGGTTTGGTTAAAATTCCATAAAAATTTCGTCATAACAGTCATGAGTGTAATTGAGTTTTAGTATTCACGAGATGTTAAATTTAGTATTAACGAACTTGTATAACTTAGCTTTTTTCATACAAATTGAACCTGTCAAGTAGAAGTGATGTATAGCGAGTCAGGTAATCAAAATAAATCTAATAAATTTAACGATTTTTATCCCTTATATTATTAACATATTATTATTTATGTAGATATTTTGCATAATTTTCAATATACAGTTTAATATCTCGACGTTTTCAATGTAGTCTTCATGGTTACGAATAGAAGATCGATTTAAATACAAAGTTTTATAATAAAGTGGCTCTTACTTCTTCTATGTCACATAAGAGACACACATACATAGAGAGAGAGAGAAGGTTAGAAGCAGAACAAATTTGATAATCATAAAAAGTTAAAGAATATCAAGTCAAAAGATACATTAGAGAAAGCGAGTGTTTTATAATGAAATAAGTGACTCACTTCTTTTACGTCACATGAGAGAGAGAGAGAGAGAGAGAGAAGGTTAGAAACAGAACAAATTTGATAATCATAATAATGTTAAAGAATATTAAGTCAAAAAGATACTAACATCAGAGAAAGCGAGTGTTTTATAATGAAATAAGTGACTCACTTCTTTTACGTCTCATGAGAGAGAGAGAAAGAGAAAGAAGGTTAGAAACAGAACAAATTTGATAACCATAAAAAAATTTAGGGATATCAAGTCAAAAAGATACTTACATTAGAGAAAGCAAGTGTTTTAAAATGAAATAAGTGACTCACTTCTTTTACGTCACATGAGAGAGAGAGAGAAGGTTAGAAACAGAACAAATTTGATAACCATAATAATGTTAAAGAATATTAAGTCAAAAAGATACTTACATCAGAGAAAGCGAGTGTTTTATAATGAAATAAGTGATTCACTTCTTTTACGTCACATGAGAGAGAGAGAGAGAAAGAGAAAGAAGGTTAGAAACAGAACAAATTTGATAATCATAAAAATGTTAAAGAATATTAAGTAACATTAGAGTTACATTAGAGAAAGCAAGGGTTTTATAATGAAATAAGTGACTCGCGTCTTTTACATCACATGAGAGAGAGAGAGAGAGAGAGAGAGAGAGAGAGAGAGAAGGTTAAAAACAGAACAAATATGATAACCATAAAAAAATTTAGGGATATCAAGTCAAAAAGGTACATACATTAGAGAAAGTGAGTGTTTTACAGTAAAATATGTGCCTCACTTCTTTTACGTCACATAAGAGAGAGAGAGAGAGAGAGAGAGGAGTAGAAAGAGAACAAATTTGATAACCATTAAAAAAGTTATACCCAGTCAATCCTAAGAGATATGTAAGAGAGAGCGAAAATAAATTTGATTACCATAAAGAAGGTTATAGTGAGACAACCTTTAAGGATAGATACATAGTATTTTTGTATTTTTTTTAGAACAATTCAAGAGGAACAATTCTTTCATACATGATTGTTACGTAACTTTAACTATTTACGCAGCACACACAACGAAAGCACTCAAAAGGTATATTTTTTTCCCATTTTTGCAACATCTTTCTTTGGTGCTCCGTTCCTATTGGTCGTAACGCAACACTATGTAACACAAAACCTGCTTTGATAAATAGGCTATCTAACATTAAAATATTTTTCAATTCGAAGCATTAGTTTTTGAGATATATGCGTTTAATCAAACTCCTTAATTCTGATATGAAATATGAAAATTAAAAACCCCAACTAAATGTTACGAAGGACGACTAAAGGTTGTTATTGTACTTTAGCCTCATAATGAAGCCTTGATTACAACCTCGAAGCGTATTTTAATGATTTAATTAAATATTTTAAATTAAAACACTTTTTAATTAATCCCCAGAAAAATCTGTGAAACTAGAACAGAAGAGGATTATTTTATTAGTATACAAGGGTTTTTTTAATTGATCTATTTTACATACATACATACATAGCATCACGCCTCATTCCCATAGGGGTAGGCAGAGACAACATCCTTCCACTTGCCACGATCCTTGCATATCTCCTTCGCTTCTTTCAATCTCATTAAACCTTTCATACAAGTTCGTCGGTTTAGAGTACTCTTGACCTGGCCGTTATTTAAAATGTCCTGGATTTGGTCCAGGAACGTTCGCCTTGGTCTTCCCCTTCCAACTTTCGCATTCACTCTTGACTCATAAATCCTTTTTGTCAGTCTCCTTTCATTCATTCTCTCTACATGCCCAAACCATCTAAGCATACCTTTCTCAATTTTAGTCACTACGTCTTCTTTTATACCACAACGTTCTCTTATCACACTATTTCTCACTCTGTCACTCAGTTTTAATCCACTCATGCTTCTCAACGCTCTCATCTCTACCGCATTTATTTTACTTTTGTGATTCTTCTGCCATACCCAACTTTCACTACCATACATAAGTGTTGGCACCAACACTCCAGCATGCACTGCCAGTCTAGCCCTTTGAGACACCATCTGGCTATTCATAAAAGCATGCAGAGCACCATTTACCATATTCCCTGCATTCACTCTCCTTTCGATATCACTTTCACATGTTCCATCTTTTGTAAATTTAGATCCCAAGTATACAAATTCTTTCACCTCTTCCACTTGTTCCCCATCTATCAAAATATTGCCATTCATCATAGATTCATCTCGTTCAAAAAGCATAACTTTCGTTTTGTTTACATTCACTTTCATTCCTTTCCCTTTCAAAGCTTCATTCATAATATTTAGCATCTCCTGAAGCTCGTTAGCGGATGACGCAAGTATTACTTGATCATCAGCGTAGAGTAAACATTTGATGAGTAATTCATTCATTCTTAACCCATACATACATTCTTTTAAATCTGTCAAACATTTATCCATGAAAAGGTTGAACAGCCATGGTGACGCAACACATCCCTGTCGAACACCTCTTTCGACAGGAAACCACTCCGTGTACGCTCCGTTTATTCTGACACAGGCACTAGAACCCTCATAGAGAGACTTGCTTGGATCAGACAACCGCTCACCCTATACGTATTTAACGTTGATCTATTTTAGATATTTTAAATAAAAATAACAATACAAGTACCGCCTTTAAAACAAAGTCTTACAAACATATTGATATGCTCTAAAAAGTAAAAGAATTGCGTATTCTTTTTCGTATTCTTATATTGTTTGATTTTAGTGAATCTGAAGTAAACTGACAAATTTATCTTGTATATATAAACGTGTTGCTCATATGAGACAGCACCGTTTAAATGAAACAACTTTACAAGGTTAAATTTACAATGATATCGTCACACCCGGGATCGAACCCGCAACCAAATATTCGTATGTTACAGGTTGGTTCTTTTGCCACCCCGCTATCACCAGTCTTTTATATAGTATGGTAATATACCTTATAAATATTGCAATGCAGCAACAAACGTAATCTCATTGCTATTTGATTACAGACAGTTATATATTCTGCCAAAAATCGCATCCTTACTGTAAACCGTTGAGGAGTTCCATTGATCTTCATCTTTTTCTACGACAGTCACTTGACCTTACCGAAATTACGGTACGTGACTCAAATATCCGGAGATCTTATAAAAGATTCTGCCGAGTTTCGTTAATTAGCTCCAAGGAATTGAAGAGTTCCGTTACTTTGTCATGGATCACATGATCAAAACTTAACCAAACTATCATTAAACAACCCTTGAAGTATGACTTTCCAATAAAAAAAGAATTATCGAAATCGGTTGGAGTGATCTCGAGTTATTTGTCCATATATCGAGCACATGCTTAATGCTAATTTAAGACTTATCCGGTTTTCTCATGGATGCCATCATCAGAATTGGATTTAAAAAAATTGGGACCTTATGACAAGCGCCACCTTTCATATAAAATAAAATAAAGATGAATTGATAACCTCCTCCTTTTTTTGAAGTCGGTTAAAAAGAGTATTAATTGAAAAATCGCACTGTGATTTCAAGGAAAATTTAGTCGAGAAAAAAGTCTACATTAAATAAATTATTACTATATTTTAATGATGATGGTGTAAAGTAAGGATACCCGACTGAGTTTGTTGTGGGCTCTTCTTCAGGACAGGGCACGAAGGAACCTTCGTAACTTTAGATTTTAAGTTGTTCTCGAATACCATCATCAGACGTACATTAGAAGTAATAGTCCTACTTGAATAAAGATATTTTGATTTGATTTGAAATATCATCATCAGTCGTACACCATCTTGGCGGCACGTTATAGCTGCTAAACCTGTATCTAACTGCGACCGAAGCCTCTTACCCCACTCAAACCTTCTTTACTATCTATTAGTGAAAACCGAATGTAAATCTGCGACAGACACATCAACTACCAGATTTTAGGAAATTGCATTTACTAATTTGTCTGAATCTGGACTGGAAGGCTTCGGTCATGGCTAGTTACCACCCTACCAGCACAGACGAACTGCCTCATTGGTCTAGTGGTTAGCATGTTCGATTACAGACATGAGGTCCTGCGGCATATCTAGCGGCATATCTTATTGTCGCTGGTTAGAGGAGATCTTTCACAGGAGAGCATAATTGGGGTAATGCTGGCCAGTGAAGGTGGGTGGAGAGCGATAGCCTAAGAGGCTAAGGTAGTAAGAGGCTGGAGCTTTCCCTTGCTGTCGGAGGAGGCTTGGTGGCAGAAGTCGAACGTGGTAGATCCTCATAGTCGGTATCATCCGGGTCACTAGAATGGAATGCAGTTAGGGAACCTCTAGTGATCTCATTCATGAATGAGGAAGAATCCGCTGGGTTTTAGTGTTATCAGTGAGTCCCACATTCCCGATTGGATTAGTCTTTCATCGGGGCCTACTGAAACACGGTTTATACTAGTTTAATAGTCCTCGATCACTACTTGTAATAATAACACTGTATGTCCTCCTCCAACCTCACAAACTTATAAGTAGAATTTTCGTCTTCTTGTACCAGCCTGCCTCATTGGTCCTGGGTTCGAGTCCCGGGTCGGGCCAATTATAAAACCAATATTGAGTTTTCTATTAAGATTTTCTCAATATTTGCCCGAAGTTGGGAAGTTGGCGGTGTGATCAACCCCGTGCCTCGGAGAGCACGTTAAGCCGTCGGTCCTGCGCCTGATCTCTCTCCGGTCGTGTCGGATTCCCGTCACATCGGACTATGAGAGTGAAGGAATAGAGAGTGCACTTGTGTACTATGCCTGCCAATCCGCAGTGGAGCAGCGTGGTGAGACTATGCTCTGAAAACCCTCGCTCTTCGTAGTGAGGAGGCCTGTGCCCAGCAGTGGGACGTTAATGGGCTGCTTCTTGCTACTTACTTGCTTGCTTGTTTAGCTACAGACATGAGGTCCTGGGTTCTAGTAACAAGTCAGGTGAGTTGTCAAGTTAATATTGACTTTTCTATTAAGAAATTTTCAGTATTTGCTCTGTGTTATGTAGTTGTCGGTGACCACGTTAAGCCGTCGGTTCTGAGCTTTATATACCTCCCTATGCCGACATATCCCACTGTGAGAGTGAAGAAATAGTGCGCTTGTGTCTATACTCTAAAAAACCCTCTCTTCTATAATAGAGGATGCTTGCCACGAGCAGTGGTACCTTAACAGGTTGCTACTTACCTTTTTTTATACCAGATTTAAATTTTCATGCAAATATTAAATAAATTCACCTTAAATCCATAAAGTTTCAAACTGCACTCATACATTAATTATTCCAGTCATTTCTGTATTTAATTGGCGTATGTACATCCGCATCTGCCGTTCCGATTTATTTGACCTGTATCCGATCATTAAAATGCTATATTTAAAAGATATCTCGATTTATATGCCTCTTTTGCCAGAAATATATCTTTAAAACACTTAAATGTTTTCATATTTACCTCCTTATATTTAAAAAGCGTTATAATGATTCAGATAAATTGAAATATAGGCAATTAGCTATAAGGGTCGCTACAATTTTTTTTAGATTGATTTTTATTAAATTCGTTATATCTTTTGAATGGAATGTCCGATTTTAATAATTTAAAAAGGATATTACAGGTATTGAAACGATCTTAAATAAAATATTAATTGCATAAAGATTATTACAGAAGTATAAATATAATATGGTTTGATTATTGTCGGCTTTACTTTTATTAAGTTTTAAAATGTAAAATAGTTATAGTGGCATAACTACAGTAGTTGGACATTTGGTATCTTGGACTTTTTTATAGATATTAATACGTTCTATAACATTGTAGAACATTTTTTTGTTCTATAATCAATAGTTTACGCAGCGCACGCGATGACAGAATTTTTGTGACACATTTTTTCACACCTTGGTTTACATTAATGCATTTTTGCTAGGCATCTTCCTATTTTGTTGAGAAAGTAATAAAGCCTATATTATTCCGTGAAAATGCAGCTTTCTAATGATGATAAAAACTTTGAAATCGGTCCAGTACTTTTTGTGTGAAATCGTTACAAATATACATACATAATTAACCACCATCGTTTCAGTATAAAATACTAAATCATGCCCTGAAATCTTTAAAATATGCTAATATAAAGTACATTTCCATGGGAACGTTGTTGTGAATAATAAAGACTGAGAAGGATAGCAATATCCAAGCAAAGTGCAGCGGTTTGATAAATCAATATCAGGTATTTGTGATATATTTCCAGACGTAGTATTTAATTGTTGGTAAATTTGTAATGATATTCTTCTCATTGCGCACAGTTTTGACGTGAATACGTCTTTAAAATCACGCCCAGGTGCAATTAAAAACGAATGACAACATAATCGGGGGATACAGTTTGGTGTCGTAGCTACATATCTATCACATCCATCCGAAATTCAATTAACAACTGGATAGCTAAAAGCTCAAAGAATGTATAACACTAAGTAAGGACTGCAACACACCCCGCGCCCGGTGAAGGAGGAAGCCCTGTTATGAGACGTAATCACGCATAACAAACGGCCGTGTCCTATACACACACCCCATTTCTTTCATACTCTTATGTTAGCTTCGCTTGTATGTACGTATGTAACGTTCAACCACTTGAACAAGTCAAATTAAATTTAAGTTTCATCAAACCGGTCTTATTACAATGTAACAATTCCTCGATTACATTTTCGATAGGTAAGGTAAGTTAGCCTATTAACGTTCCACTCCTGGGTACAGGCATCCTCACTCATAGGAGGTATTTAGAGCATAGACCCATCACGCTGATCCACTGCGGGCTGGCAGATAGTACACAAGTGTATCCGCAACACATATCTAGAGCTTGACCAATGTGGCAGCTTACAAGACCAATAAGGCAGTTTACCAGACTAATGTGATAGTTTGATTGCCTAAGATATAGTGTACTAGACTAAGGAGGCTTTTTACTAGACTAAGGAGAATGTTTAATTGACCAATGAGGCAGTTTACTAGACCAAAGGGGCTGTTTACTAGACCAATGAGGTAGTTTAGTTGACTAATAAGGCAGTTCGCCAGACTAATCAGGCAATTTACTGGACCAATTAGGCAGTGTACTAGACTAAAGGCGCAGTTGACTAGACCAATGTTGCAGTTTATTTGACTAATAAGGCAGTTCACCAGACCAATGAGACTGTTTACTAGACCAAAGGGGCAGTTTACTAGACCAATGTTGCAGTTTACTTGACTAATAAGGCAGTTCATCAGACTAATCAGGCAGTTTACTGGACCAATGAGGCAGTTTACTTGACTAATAAGGCAGTTCACCAGACCAATGAGGCAGTTTACTGGACCAAAGAGGCAGCTTACTGGACCAATGAGGCAGTTTACTAGACCAAAGAAGCAGTTTAATAGACCAATGAGGCGGTTTACAAGACCAACGAAGCAGTTTAATTGACTAATAAGGCAGTTTTCCAGATCAATGAGACAGTGTACTTGACTCATAAGGTAGTTTACCAGACCCATAGGCAGTTTATTTGACTAAAGAAGTAGTTTACTAGACTAAGGAGTCTCTTCGCTAGACCAATGAATAAATTTTACAGGACCAACGAGCTAATTTGCGAGACCAATGAGACTGAAGAATTCTCGATAGCTGTACTTTGAACACGCTTTAATAATATGTTACTAACAATGCAATTAATTTGGCTTTAACACCCCTCGTACCTGTGAAAGACGAGGCCTATGACCAGTAGTGGGACTTTAATTGAGAGTCACTTACTTTATTCTCTACCAATATCCATATATCAGCAATTGTATTCCATTTCACATAAATAGTAATTATTCCTTTCACGATTCGTTACTGAAAGTTGACGAAATCGTGAACAAAAGCTACCACAGAAACGTAATTGAAATCCATCTCAATTATGGATAATATCTCTACAATTTCATCGTATTTCACTCCGATAAGAAGCTCTTCAAAGCATAATTATCGATGTGAACTTGGAAATAAAGTAAAATATGGAATATAAAGTGGGGTGGAATGCCTTTTACGAGGTAATGCGACTTAACAACGGCTTTCTCCAGCAATTAAATTCGCTTCATAAACTTTTATAAAGCATCCGGCGACTGACCAGGGCGTGGCGTCATCCATTTACACTAATATTATAAAGAGGAAAGATTTGTATTTGTATGTAACGAATAAAAGTATTGGACCGTTTTTAATAATTCTTTTTTCATTAGAAAGCTACATTATCACTGAGTAACATAGGCTATATTTAGTACTAAATTACTATAGAAATCTTTAGAAATTCCTATTAAAAGCAACCGAAGGTGTAAAAAAATTAGTCATAAAATGTCTTTCATCGCATACGCTGTGAAGAGTGATAATGATAGGGTAAAAAAATGTTCGACAATATTATAGAATATATCAATATCTACAAAAAACTTCGCAAGACCATATGTCTAACTATTGTAGTTACGTCACTATAACTACTTTTTTACATTTAACAAATTGATAGAAATGCCGATCAAAATCAGACCGTGTTATCCATACGATTCATAAATTTTTGACCAAAAAAATTGTTTCATATTCAAGACTGTCTCAATACCTGATGATTACTTTTTGAAACATTGAAATCGGATATTCCATTCAAAAGATATCATGAAAATAAAAATACATGCCGGCGGCGGTCGCCACGCAGCGCATCGAGTCACTAACTCGACGAGAGAGGGGCAGTACGGGAGAAGGGGGTGCACCATTATGAACTAGGTTACCTTACGCAGTGGACGCAAGCGACATTGAATATTTCGAGTTTTTTTAACACATTTTTATGCTTCACTTTTTTATAATATTTGTCAATTCATGGTCGTTTTAATGATCATGCTTATAATTTAAATATCTGTACCTATTTATGTCTACCCGTGCGAAGCCGGGATGGGCCGCTAGTAGATTATAATTTAGTTCCACAGATAATATCTTTGGATATTTTATTAATGAAACGCTATAATGGTGAGACGCGTGGATACTCGTTCGTAAATTTGTTAATTAAACATGTCTTTGAACAACACACGTAATAGAAATAATAATAAAATTGCATACCATTGTTTATAATGTGACCTCAGTGCTTGTAACAATGGAAACTTTTTGATGTAATCTTATTTTGTTTGTAATTGTCAGCGATTGACAAATACGCATAAACCTTAGATTGCCCGGACACGTTTTATTGGCCCCCATATTTTTCCCGCGCTTTTTAACGGAAATAACAGTCGCCTGTCCCGCTTCGCACCAACGTTTTAGCGTGGGTTGCCCTGCGGCAAAAGTAGCCCTTGCGACTTAAATGTTTATGAGAGACTACCAAATGTTTTGATTTTTATGTTTGTTAACAGTTATACTATACAATGTTATCTTTTATTTATTAAATTAAGACTCTGGTGTAGCGTCATGTTACGCTAAACTTTGAGATAGTGTAAAAACTCCGTCTTGTATTTATAAACTCATATTTTAAACATTAAAACATACCTGAAGGGTTTTCATTGTTATTCGCATCACTTATATGATCAAAAACACAAATAATAATTAATAAACACTAACGGTTTATAAAATACTACAAATAAACTCAACAACCTTCGACGTGACACACGCACCGTTAGTAACGGTCACTTTGTAAACGATTTATTTTTTGTTTTTTCTATTTTGCTACGACAGTTACCGATAAGGAAATGGCTAATACTTATTATGATTTAAAAAGAAAGAGATGCTTATATTTTTGATTGCACGAGTTGAGACAGAACTATCATAGCATGTCGACTGGTAGTTGACACGAGCAATTTACTGCAATCTGGTGGTTAATATATACACTCGCTGTTCCCGTGGTGTTACCTGCGTAGCTCTGGATCCCGTGAATAATAAGTTTACTTGTGACATGACAAACCTACGAATGACAAATGTAATGAGGAAATCTCATAATAAAGTATTAAGCAACCCATCAACGACCCACTGCTAGCCACAGGCCTCCTCTCTCATAGAAGAGAGGGTTTTTAAAGCATAGATCCACCACGTTGCGTCACTGCGGATTGGCAGGCATAGTACACAAGTGCAAACTCTCATAGTCTGATCTGACGAGAATCTGACACGACCGGAGAGAGATCAAACGCAGGACTGACAGCTTAACGTGCTCTCCGAGGCACGGGGGAGCACACCGCCAACTTCCCAACTTCAGGCAAATATTGAGAAATATCGGTTTTTGAATTGGCCCAACCCGGGACCACCTAGGACCTCATGTCTGTAGTCGAACATGCTAGCCACTAGACCAATGAGGCAGAGTAATCTATCTTCTTATTACTGTGAGATTAATGAGATGAGAGAGATCTATTAATTTCACAGTCGTCGTCGTCGTCGCTTCAACCGATGGACGTCCACTGCTGGACATAGGTCTCACGAAATGATGCCCAAAAGGCCCGATCTTGCGCCGCCTGGCTCCAGCGGCTACCAGCAACCCTCCTTATATTATCGGTCCAACCTGTGGGGAGTCTTCCTACACTGCGTCGTCCGGTGCGGGGTCGTCATTCCAGCACCTTCCGGCCCTAACGTCCATCGGATCGTCGGAGTATGTGCCTCGCCAATTGCCACTTCAGGTTCGCGATTCGTAGGGCTATGTCGGTGACTTTGGTTCTGCTACGGATCTCCTCATTTCTGATTTGATCGCGTAAAGAAACTCCGAGCATAGCCCTCTTCATCGCACGCTGAGTGACTCTGGACTTCCGAATGAGGCCCATAGTCAGCGACGTTTCCGATCTGTAGGTAAGCACTGGCAACACGCACTGTTCGAAGACTTTAGTCTTCAGGCACTGAGGGATATTGAGCGAAAACGTCTTCCGTAAAATCTCACAGTAAGTTTTGCTTATATCCGGATCCCGTGAGAATATGAGGAAACTACTTCTGAAGACGAAAGTTATGTCCAATATCCATGTTCCGCTCCACCCAGTCATCGTTGAGAACTCAGCTCTCGAAATTGTTGACGAATACACATACCTGGGACACATAGTCCAGCTAGGTAGGTCCTATTTGGATAAAGAGGTTAGCCGCCGAATCCAACTCGGTTGGGAAATTACGGTATCTCTTTTTGTCCAATATCCCTCAGTGCCTGAAGACAAAGCTCTTCGAACAGTGCGCGTGCCCAGTGATGACCTACGGCTCCGAAACGTGGTCGCTGACTATGGGCCTTATACAAAAGTTCAGAGTCACTCAGCGTGCGATGAAAAGGGCTATGCTCGGAGTTTCTCTACGCGATCAAATCAGAAATGAGGAGATCCGTAGCAGAACCAAAGTCACCGACATAGCCTTACGAATCGCGAACCTGAAGTGGCAATGGGCGGGGCACATAGTCCGACGGACCGATGGACGTTGGGGCCCGAAGGTGCTGGAGTGGTGACCCCGCACCGGGCGGCGCAGTGTAGGTAGACCCCCGACAAGGTGGACCGATGACATAAAGAGGGTCGCCGGTAGCCGCTGGAGCCAGGCGGCGCCAGATCGGGCCTTGTAGGTATCATTTCGTGAGACCTATGTCCAGCAGTGGACGTCCATCGGTCGAAGCGACGACGATTTCTGAAGAGGATAATTTATGCTCAATTTCAGGTCAATTTGGTGAATGTTTTTGGAGATCGCGCAGATATTGGTCGTTTGTTGCATATATATCCGGATCCCGTGAAAATGTAGGAAAAATCTTAGTAAGCGTCTGCGTTGTCTACGTTAAAAAGTAGTCTACATCCTTTATCAGGTTCTATATTATCTGTGTACCAAATATTATTTAAGTCGGTTCAGAAATTTTGTCGTGAAACCGCGACAGAGAAAGTTACTTTCGCATTTATAACTTTAGTGGTATTTTACAGCGTTTATCTTGATCTATCTATTTTATTTTAGTCGCTTTGTATCATAATTCATAACCAGCTGATAGTTTTGCAATAGAATAACAGATAATTTTATATGATTTTTGTTTGGGGAGCTATTTAGAGAATTTGTTCAAACAAACAATATTCGACGTGATCTCGCATTGACTGCTTGTAGGTGGTTGCCTTTGATCGACATATAAACGTCGATTATATGAATTTGGTGAAGATTTACAAAACAATGATAGGAAATAATAAAACACCTCTTCTTTGGGGTCTGATTCCAAAAATAAATATAAGAATAAATTCATAAATACCAAAATTGTAGGAAATCTAATTCCAAACAAATTTAGTTACGATCATTTTTCACATTAAGTTGAAAATAAGTGATTTATTGCTTAAACAAAAAATAACCTATTAAAAGCCGATAGTTAAGCTGTCGATGATCCTCTTCCAGCAATTGTAAATCATATAATATCGAAATACAATCCACGAAATCTTTTAAATTACTCGCCAGTTTGACTAGAAATTCGACGTACATATTCAGAAATAGTTCCATGCTTAATAGTCTTTCTTATACATAAAATTTAATATAGATTTAAAAATTATTGAAGAGATAAGGATGTTTTGATTCCAGTTGTGTTTACATTGTGTGATATAGAAATACAATGTCACACAATGTAAGCTTATGCTTATCAAAGACCAAGGCCGCGTCTGTCTGTTTGTTAAACTCAAAAACTATGCAACGGTTTTCATGTTGTTTTCATAAACCAATAGAGTGATTCATGAAGAAGGCTTACATATACAATTTATCCCGGGTTTGTCTAAATTTATTTAAATACAATTATAAATGTTACAAGTCTTGGAAAATATCAAGCCTGGAGCTTTCATAGAAAACGCTACCTAAACACAAAGATATAATACAAAACAATGTATAGTAGGATAAAAGCTCTTTTATAGATCTATAAAAAAATCTAAGATGGCATATATCTATCTTTTAAAGATGACAATCTATTCCCATTTCACTTATCAGCAACCTCTCTAACCCAAAGGTTACCTGATTCGCTCAATAGCAATAAGGCCATGTCACTGTACCGATCTTTTTGTATTTTCTTTTTCATATGTTATTTTTGTGGTGTTCAGTTACATTGTTCTCCTCCTCTCTCTCTCCCTTTTTATCTTTTTTAGAAATTATCGTGCGGAAGTTCTCGTGGCGATCTATAGGCACAAGGTGGCTACAAGGGAACGTGATATGCAGGTTTGCGCTGATGAGGTCCGGAGGATCAGGGCTCGAGCCGTCCGCGCTCTGATCCAACGATGGAAAGAGGACCTCAGTAGCGGGCGTGGCCACTGTGGAGGCGATCCGCCCTCACCTGGAACAATGGCTTTCCAGGAAGCACGGGTCGCTCACCTACAGATTGGTGCAGGTTCTGACCGGACACGGATGTTTCGGAAAGTTCCTGCACAGAATTGGTCGCGAGGGATCACCGGCCTGCCATGAGTGTGGTGCTGCCATCGACTCGGCACAGCATACTTTGGCAGATTGTGCAGCCTGGGGACCTCAGCGTCACCTCTTGGTTGCGCTGATCGGCGCGGACCTCTCACTGGACAGCGTTGTAGGCGCGATGCTTTCGAGTGAGAGGTGCTGGGCGGGAGTGGCATTCTTCTGTGAGACGATCATCTCACTGAAGGAGGCCCACGAACGAGAGAGGGAGATTGCAATGGATGCTCCCTCATACCGCCGGAGGAGGCGGGCTACAAGGCAGCGTTTGTAAGCGTAAGTCCGTCCATCGTCGAGAATCCTCAGTCGGATTCATTCGGGGCACCAGGGATGAATGCGAAAGTTGAACCCCTGGTGCTTCATTCATGGATGAAGAGGGTTCCGCTGGGTTTTAGTGGGTATTGCGAGGTCTGCTTGTTCGCCGAGTCCCACACTCCTGACACACGGTCGGGGTCAGTGCATAAAAGCATT